>JAPYZD010000764.1:25000-28307 GCA_030522725.1 Ichneumoninae sp. B BG-2022a
CTATCTATCCTATGCCTCACTCACTCGGGAGCATCTCGATTATTGTGCTCCCGATGGGGTAGCCCCCGACGACTATGCCCTAGAAATTCTTTGCCAGCAATCAAAAACCCGTTAATTCTTTGGTATAGCCCCACAGCCTGTTGAATATCGGCGCTAAACGATCGACGCTCACTTGATCGTCATTATAAACTGTTAAAGGGCATCACAACCAATGCGAATTAAAAATAATAATAATAAATCTTCAATCACGTTTTAAATCTATCATGTCGCTATTGTATTTATATTAAACTTGTAGTTATATCTTGATTGTTTTTTGTTTTGTTTGTATTTTTAAACTGTAAGATTTTCTTTCAATTTTGAGTGACTCGACCTTACCTTGACGGAGCGGAACGCATCCCGGATTTCGAAAGCTATGTACGTCACTCGAATGGATTTGAACAAGAGATTTAACCCTTTCGCGCTCGCGAATCGCTATCATGGAGAGAGGGGGGATTCGGTCCGAGTCGCGAGCCACGAGCGTAGGGCATTGCGATTCTTGGAATATTTCGCTTCAAAGCAAACGTCCGTGGCATCCACCTCAAGGGAGAATGTCGAGGCACTCGTCGCGCCCCCTTACGTTCCCCTAACGGCCTCTCTCGACGGAACTTAATAAGCAAATTACTAACCCGAAGGAAGTACCAAGGGGATGACGCACCTTCGAAATTCAAGGTTATAGTATTATGTATGAAATTCTTCGCGGAGAATTAACAAACGAAAAAGCATTTATTTACGCGTAAAATAGTAATAATAGAAGATTACCTATTTCGATTTCACATAAATAGCATACCGTCGATGTTCAGAATGTTACCTTCTTTCTTAGACAAAAATGAGCAATGAGTAATGATACGACTGTGTGTCGAAGGCTTAACGACCGAGTCATGTTCAAAGATGTGTTTCACGTTGAAACTCTTCCGAACGTTCGATGAATGCGATAATTTTTTTTTTTTGCCATTAAAAATACTCCCGTAAATGTTGTCCGTATGATCGATGAGAGGTATTTTCTAATTTTAGTATCGTTCTAACGGGATTAAATTTGAATATTCGATTAAGATTCTCAGCGGGAGACGCAAATATTGAAAAATGTTCCATTTTTTTTTTTTCATGACTTCAATATATTCCCACACTGAAAAGTAATTTGTACCGATCGATTCATATTTATCGTAGAACCCGAAATTCTTGAATCTTCGCAAATCTCACATTTCTCCTATATACTATATATCAAAATTCTATCGACTCTTCATCAATATTTTATCTGTACATGCGTATGTATATATGTTGAAACGGACATATGCTTTTAAGACTAAAACCCGCACGGATCATATTGGTATTTAATATAGATGGGAAATTAATTCAATTATGTACTGATTTCGTCGAGACCCATTATAACTTCGTATACGCGGCTAAATATCTAATATATGATGAATTATTATACGGCTTCTGAGCTCCGGCCGCTGAATAATGAACGAAAATAAATAATCATAATGGTAACTTTTTCCCGCACCGTACACTATCTGTCTATAGGAAGAAGGGGGCAAAATGAACTCCTCAAGAAACAATGTCACAGTCTTCATGGTTTTCTGGAATGGCAGCACCGCATAAAAATAATTTTCTTCATTTTCATGAAGATTTTTCATTCTCACGAAATTTTGAATAAAAAAATACGAAAACGGACCCACAGGATCGAATTTTAAGACGGTAGTTTGAACTTAAAATCGCAGTTTAGCCCGAACCCGATGGCTTACTTGAGATCTATCTTAACTTTGAACTTAATTTGGTGCTTCACTTTGATCTGAACATCAATCTTAAGCCCGATCTTAAGTTCAAATTAACGTCTTAATATTCAACCCTCAGTGTGCCACTCGACAATGTTGCGGAACCTCTCAAGAATTGGTATCAGCGGATCACTGCTGACACGGATACGAAATTATCTTTCAGTAACACAATTCGTACGCCAATCAGAACTCGTGCTCCCACGGGATTTCAGTCTCCTCGGGCGTTGCATAAAGATCGCACATCTGGCCGGTATTATTTGTCGACCTACATTCGTCGACTCAATATATTCACTGTTGGCGGACGACCTTAAACTCTTTAAGGCTGTAGAAAATGAAACGTACAGCGAACGGATTCAGTCCGATTTCAATAACCTGTGCGATGGATATTTGAGGAACCGCCTACGCTGAAACTTGAACAAGTATAAAGTGATGGCGATCTGGAACCCGGGGTTTGCAGTTGACATGAGAACATTATAAAGAGTACAGGACAATTTCCTGGGGCAATCGATGGAAAATCCATAATTGGTCTTTGGAAGCTTTCTTTTAGAGTTTAAAAGGGTGACACGTCAAAGAGTGCTAAATTACCATTGAACGCGCACTACCACTGTGATTCATATGATATTCTATACGTACCGTACAGGGTACGAACGACATCAAAAAGTCACTTGATGTTCAATAATCAATACTTTACGCATTATAGTATAGGCTATATTATATTTCTTTGTAAAATGGATTTCTCCCGTTGATTAATTAATTAATTAATTAATTAATTAATTAAAATTGAATCCTATTAGCATTGGACAGTCGCAAGAAGTCACGCTCAAAGATGGTTTATTTCACCTCCATTTCCGACATCTATGCGATAACATTTCACACGTACGACCCCATTCGTCGTATATATTAGATGTTCGATACATCGATTCTCCTCTCGTTCGAGATCGCGATCGATCGACATTAAATTAATTTGATCCGTTATCTCGATTAAATCGAGTTCAGTTCGCGCGAGTCCGTACTCTCGCTTGTTTACCGCCATCCACACCAGTGCATCTATATTATATACAATAACATACGCAGGGTGAGCGTGGCCGAGTGGATCGGAGCGCGACTCACACGCAGTAGGCCCCGGGTTCGATTCCCGGCAAGCACCAAGAATTTTTTGTGGTGTTTTTTCTGCGAAACAGTGGTTCGGATCCCACTTAAATCAGTAGGTCTACGGAAGGGGACTGCGCCCTGGTCTGGCAAAAACTAAAAAGACTGTCAAATCTCTCGGGTTCGCCTCCCGGGTCCGAAGTCTCGCTGGTGATCGCCAAGGAGCAGTGATGTAGCTCCAGATATAGGAGGTACGAACTACGACTACAGCTGTATGCTCGAGGTAAAAACACCTGACGGGGCGCAATTAGCTCCGGATCCGGGCCGAAAACTGGAGAGAGGATTGAGAAGTATAAGAGGAAAGAGGAGAGTTGCCATGTAATACCGAAAGGTGAACATTAACACAC
>JAPYZD010000765.1:0-31691 GCA_030522725.1 Ichneumoninae sp. B BG-2022a
TTTTTTTTTCTTCTCCCTTTTTTTTTTTTTTTTGTATTTTTTGTTTTGTTCCTTTTTTTGTAATGTGTAGGTGATAGTATAAGCGTACGTACACGTACTCTTATACAGGTTCGCCTCTGTGCCACGGTGAATAAATGGGACCCTGAACGGCGAACGAAAGGCCGCGAGCTCTCGGCGGGCGTGAGGCACCAGCTTCTCTCTCTTCATCTCTATTTATCTCCTGTCTCGCTCTCTCTCTCTCTCTCGCTCCCGCTCTTTCTATCTTCCCGTCCGGCTGAGGCCGCCCCGAGAGCACACACCTCCAATCGGAGAAATTGTTTTCGACAGGGACGTATTAGCGGACGCGGGTTATTACGGTTCTTCTTCTTTACCTCACCGGAGACGGCGTTGTCCTCTCCTTTCTACATCCTCCTCCTTTCTTCCTATCTTTCTTTCCCTGCTCTAGCGCTCGCTGCTTGCGTATGCACACGGGGGAGTCCGGAAAAATGCCCCTTGGAAAAAATATCCCCTGGAACAAATACCCCCTGGAAAAATACCCTCTGGAAAAAATACCCCCTGGAATAAATACCCCCTGGAAAAAATGCTCCCTGGAAAAAATATCCCCTGGAAAAAATATCCCCTGGAAAAAATACCCTCTGGAAAAAGTACCTCCAGGAAAAAATACCTCCAGGAAAAAATACCTCCAGGAAAAAATACCTCCTGGAAAAAATACCCCCCGGGAAAAATACCCCGGGAAAAATACCCCGGGAAAAATATCGCTGAAAAAAATGCCCACACACACACACACAGGCACGCACACGGGGGTATTTTTATCGCCTAACGCATGCGGGGTACGGCGAGAGTGTGTTCCCGCGCCGGTGTGCGACCTTGTCCGATTGTCAAGCGCATTGACGGACAGCCGGACTACGGGGATACACCGAGGATTTCGCGTTCGAGCGCGGTAAGGAGATGCGAGCCCCTCTCGGAGAAAATAGCATTACACTCGGCAGCGAAATAGCTCGTGTGTTCGGGACGATAGCTGCAAGACTCGGGGACACGCTCGAAGGACAATGCGCGAAGACGAAGAAGAAGAAGAAGAAGAAGAAGCGGCGAAACGCGACAGCGGCAAGGACGAGCCTTGCCGGCGAGGAGTCCCTGGCGGTTGTTATACTCCTCTACGGGTGATCTGTCGTCGACGGCTCGCCTCCGCTCGACACCTCGATCCACCTCCGCTTGCACGGACACCGGCAATCCAATCCGTAAGATCTCTTCTATTTATATAATTTTCCACCGATTCTTCAAACGACCTCCAACCCTGAAACTGATAAATTGTATGTTTTCCTTTTTTAGTTTGTTTGGATTTCTTCTTGTTTCTTCCATCGCCACCACCGAAGCATTAGAGGAACGCCGAGAGGCTGAAGAAGAAACAAAAAAAAACGACGCATCGTCGCGCGGAGGCGAGAAGAGAACAGCACGAGCGAAAGCCAAGGAGAGAATATAAAGCGAAGGGGTTGAAACGTGTGCGGACGGAGCTGCCGAGGGAACAGAAGATTTTCTGATGGAGGCGTTTGCCACAGGCGGTGGACAATGGCGACGAGCTCGACAGCACAAGGTCGCACCCATCAGAGCTCTCTCGCGGAGTTCCCTCTCTCGCTCGCTCCCTCTCTCGCCGGGCCGCACAGAGAAGACCGGCCGTCGTTCGAGAGCCGAGCGTTCGCCCAGGCGCATATAGCAACAGAGGAGAATCGCCATCAGCGGGGCCCGTCTCTTGTGCACGGCCGTCGCACAACGGCGGACCTCGGCATCGCGGACCGGCATCCACACGATC
Organism: Ichneumoninae sp. B BG-2022a; assembly: GCA_030522725.1. Taxonomy (NCBI): domain Eukaryota; kingdom Metazoa; phylum Arthropoda; class Insecta; order Hymenoptera; family Ichneumonidae; species Ichneumoninae sp. B BG-2022a. The sequence continues at coordinate 1,808 of JAPYZD010000765.1, forward strand.
GGAGAGACTCGCCTCGGATCTTTCTCGCGGTGCCTAGCATAGCATAGTCGACGTGGAACACGGAGCTCTCCTCTATACAGAGAGAGGCTTTTGCTTATCCCTCTTCTTCCTCCTCCTCTTCTTCGACGTCCTTCTTTTATTATTTTATTTATCGTGGTATAGCATACACACCTATACCTCTCATTCTTCTCTCGCGCCTCCGCTCTTCGCGCAGCTTCCCCCTTCACTCGCTCTCTTCCGATCTTTCGGCCCTCCACTCGCGCCGAGAGCGAAACGTCCGGCCGAGAGAATTTCTCTCCTCCCTGTGGGCCTTCCCTTCCAGCGCTCTCCGCAGCCGGAGACCTCGTTCCCCATTCATGCCTATGAAGATGTTCGCGGTCCTTCCGACGAAGGGATGCTACCTCGTGCATTTCCACCGTGCATGTGTGCCGGCAACACGTCATCGGCCGCTCGCGTCTCTTTCGCACTCTCGAGCGTGAAAGAGTTGTGCCGATGCCCGGGCATTCAGAAGCAACTGGGAGTCGAGGTTTCCGTGAGAGATCCCGACGAGAAGAGGCTGGACTGGATATAGAGGGGTAACGAATATTTATATTAGGCCTTCTCGATTCACTCCGCGAGTTTTTTATTTTTATTTTATTTTTTCATTTGAACGACTCTTCCCTTCAGATCCTTTCATCCGTTCGACGGGCTCCGATTGCGAGGGACACAGAGAGGACGGGAGGATGCGCGGTGGGAGCGAGAGACGGTTCGCGAGCGAGCGTCGAAGAGGGATCAGCCACTTTGGTGAGGCTCGGGGGATCCCGTGTGTGAGAGAAAACTCACTCGACAGCGTGATTAATTAATTAAGATAGGATTATCCTCTCTCGTTCGAGGATTTATATCTTGCCTGCCCGGTATGCGGTTTCTCCCACGGCAAATCTTTTATTCGACTTTGTTTTTTTTTTCTTCTTTTCTTCCTCTCCTCTCCGCGCATACATACCCGATGGCCGTGAAGTGCCGGGTTGCATTGTTGTGCAATTATCCTTGGAGGGGTTATATATTATTTAAGCGATGCTGGAATCCCGCGTTATACATCTCCGCGTCGGGGACACTGGAGCGCTGCCTCGCCCGAAATTACTACTCGTTAATAACTCGCTCCTCTTTGCATATCCGTGTTATGGCGTTTTCCGTGTATGGTTACATATACGTGTATTATATATATACATATTTCGGTTTAATCTAAGGCGCTCGCGAGAGACAACGCGGGAGGGGAATATGAAAAATCCATGACGAGTGTTAGCCCCGCGAGACGACGATGCGGACGCGCGAGAGAGGCGAAGAAAAAAATAACGAAAAAAATAAATAAATGAAGAAGAATGAAAAAGGAAAGGATTCCTTGGAGGGGAGTTGAGTGAGTAACGTGCTGTGTACACAGTGAGTGTCGGAGCAGAATGCGCTGGGCGGGTGAACGGGTTGAACCTCCCGTGGCGCCGGCGAGGTCGATTCCGAACGGGCGCACCGCACAGCGCCAACAGATAGAGTGCCCGAGAGAAACACACGCCGGTGATAGGAGAGGGGAAACAGTGTGTCGGACCGAGATGATTAATAAATGGTTATTAATGTGGGGGGGGGGGGGGGGGGCAGACCCCCTGACGGGGCTATTACCCCCTAGAGTGGCTAGAGACTCTCGCCGCGGCTATCCGCTCACTCCGACTATTCCGTATATAATACGATTGCGTCGGCAATGTAATATTCATAGAAACCGACGAGAGAGCGATGAAGAATCGGGGAGAAGCGCTCGGCTTCAAAAATGAATGAGTAAATAAAATTAAAAAAAGGAACATAAAAAAAAAGGAGGCTCAGTAATAAGTAAGAGAAAAACGAGACCCGTGTGTCCCGCAGCATTACCGCATGTTTACAAATAGAAATACGAGCTTATGGAACCGACTGAAAAATCGAGCCGCCGCGCATTCGTGTGTGGAAGTATTACGCTACGGTGTAGTGTCGGCCAGAGGCGATGGTGGCGGCTCCGCGCTCCCTGGCTATACGCCCGGCCCGCTCAGCTGATTTATCGTTCGAATTTGTTTGGAGATTCTTTTTCCCCCGCAACGGCCGTTGCCGTGGTTGACACGTACATGTATATGCACAGGCCGAAAAAGGGAAAAAAAATTGCGTGTATGCGGCACGGCGCTTTATTAGGATTGAAGTTATTCAATGGTAGACAATGTCGTACGTCAATTGTCCGATTAACGTCGAGGTTTATCGATAACGCTCGTTAATCGTGCCAGTTTCAATCTTTTTCATTTCTTTTTTTTTTCTTCGTTATACAACGTTTCTCGATCGACTGCTTTTCACCGTGACTATATCGACGTCCTTCCCCTTCGGACCGCTTCGCTGTTTAAGCCGTAAGTGTCTTGACTTCGACGGTGGGTTGTGATTGGGGCTACGCGTCGCCGCATGGTGCACGGACGGCGCGACATTATTTTGCCGAAACTTTAATCGGGCCGGATCGAAGTACGGCCGAAAATCATTTGTCCGAACGCACTTCCTGACGAATCATGAAAATGTCGAAACTTTATTTTTTCGAATTGTCAAATTTCCAAAACTTTGTTTGAAAAAATAAAGTTTCAGTTAGTTTGACGATTCTCCCGTATGCGCCGAGGTTAGAGGCAGAAAAATGAAAGAAAATAATAATAATACGAAACTACACCCGAAGGACTTCGAGAAGCATAACCTGTGCATCGAGAAATATCATAAACACTTGCTATACCTAACCTATACGTCGTTCGGCGTCCGCAGTTATTCGGCGCGACGAATTCTTCGGCTGCACGCTTCCTCGCCACCTCCGATGCATTAACGACTTCGCATTTACCCCAAGGACCATGCGAGCGCGAGGCCAAAGCGAAACTCCTTTTAATTTAACTCACCCTCCCCGTCCGAGTATTCCTCGTCGCCGTCGTCGTACCGGCCGGTCCTTCGGGGCTCATTATTTTCCGAAATAATCATCTCGTTTTCTCGCCCGTCACGAAGTGTCGGGAGGTGGCAAGTAGCTCCGACGGAATTTAGCAGAAGTATTTTGCCGAGGGAGTATCACGTGAACGACAACGAGCCTCATCAACACTCGGTCCGTCCAACGGTGCCAAAGGCTTTAACGAAAAAAAAAAAAATTTCGTCGATGGATTCTCAACGAGAATTTCCGTTCTACGTTGCTTCTCTCGTCGGCAGAGAGAGGGAGCGCGGCGAGGGAGGAACATTTTTGCGAGGTTGGACGGAACGCTCGGTTATACCAATTGACCGGACCGACGAGGAGGCCGTCCGAGCACCCGGAGTCGTAACAATACTATAAATCATAATATTCAAATTAACAAAGGTTCAATAAATTAAAACTGCGGTTGTGTGCGCCCCGACCGAGCAGATATATATACACATCGACACCACTGTGTATACATAAATATATGTATACATGTATAGTATAGAGACGAGGAGAAGAACGAGGAGGTCCCTCAGCGACTCCCAGCAGGCCGCCGGTCTCATTCTTCTCTGCTGCTTCACCGCGCTTCTCTCCTCGTGTGTACGTATATTCCACCGGTTCGTCAGTCCTCTCCTTCGACTCTCGTTTTGCCCCGAAGGTTCGCCGCAGCCTGTGTGTGACCGAAGCCGAAACTCCGATCGCCATTATAAACTGGCACATAACCTTTTTTTCCCTCCCCGCTACACCGCCGATGAGCGTTAGACGACTGCAGAAATCGTTCGCTTCGTTCATCGTTTAAAAAATATATATATATATACAGTATGGTACGTAATTTATTTGTTCCGACGATTTCGCCGTAACGGGAAGGAAAGAATTTTCCCGTAACACGTGTACAGCAAAATGTTTGGCATCCCGCACGTTACACGTGTTTTATTAGTTTATTATCCGCACGCAAGCGCAGAGAAGGGGCGGAAGATTTGTACCGTACGAGGGAGCGAGAGGAGTGAGGAAAAAAAATTGATAAACGCTTCGACGTTGTATAATACGTAATTCTCGGCATACACGGGGTATAACTGAGGGTACACACTTCTCTTGTGCCCGCCCGATGTTGAGGGAAAGAGAGTGCTTCTGCTGCTGCCGCTTCATCTTTCTCTTCTTCTCGTCTTTCTTTTTTTTTCTTTCCTTCCCGATGATTTTTTTCCATTTTTTTCTGGATTTTTTTTTCGTAGCAGCGCGAGAGTGAGACGGAAAGCAGCCAATGATTTACCGGTGCGGCATTATTGCCTCGTGCATGCCGTATACACACCGCGCATGCGCGCGCAAGAATATAACGCGCGAACGAGAGGGGAATGAGGGCCGAAAGCTCTCTTCTCTCTCCGTCCTTCCCGCGTCGCAGGTGCGTTATTCTGCGTCCAAGGCGTACGTCCCTTGTACAAACCCTTCGTCCTCTCGTAAAGGCAACAGCCCGAGAGAGATTTATTGTAAACTTCGGGGATAAATAAAATTGTGCGCGCGCGGTTCGAGGGGGCCCCCTTGTATTTAGGCAGCCACTTGGCCCACAGCCTCTACCGCATAGCGGCGCCCAATCGAATACCTCTTCGGCAAAGCCCCCTTCGCAGGGACGATCGATTAAACCTCAAAAAAAATTATTAACTGCGGCTCAAATATTCGTGTTCTCGTTGTCGCAGGTTCGCCACCTTTGACCGGCTCTGGAATCCTCAAAGTCGTTGTACTCGACGTCAACGATCACAGTCCGGAATTCGGGAGGCCCGAGTATCGGGCGTCGGTAACTGAAAATTTACCAGCTGGGGCGTGGGTCGCCAAGCCAATCGCCACCGACAAGGACGAAAGTCTAAATGCCAAGATTCGGTACGTTTTCATCCCAGTATTCCTTGTCAATAAATAAATTAATAATTTTAATAATAATAGACTGCGCACAGACATTTTTGAAGAAATTAAAAATCACGCACAAAAAAAAAACTGCAATTTTAAAAATACAAATTTGGTGAAACATTGACTATTAACTGCACCTGCTGTGTGTGTGAAATTTCAGCGTGATTGATCGTGACATTCTCAAGTTATAGCAGATTAAATTTTTCGCGTCTGAATCACACACACATATATACATACATACATACATCCAGACATTTTATCTAAATATGATTGTTCGATGTTTCCGAACATTCTGAACACATTTTTATTAAAATCTCGATTTTTTTACACCATAACAAAGCTTTCTCTACGAGGAAGTAAAATAATAATAATGATAATAATAATAATAATATTTGTCGTAACAGATACAGCTTGCTCGGCGACAAATCCGAAAGATTTTCCGTGAATCCCGATACCGGCGAGGTGGTTACTCTGGTGCCTCTGGACCGAGAACAAACTTCCGTCTATCATCTGACCCTGGTGGCTCAAGATTCGAGTCCGACAGAGCCGAGGGCTTCGGCAGTGAATCTCACGATATCCGTGAGAGACTTGAACGACAATGCGCCGAGATTCTCCAGTCCGAGATACACCGCCTATGTACCGGACTCAACGAAGCCTGGTGAGTAATCGCTGCAGTCAATACCGTCCCGCCTTCGGTTCGATCATATGTATATTTTTTTTACATCTCAATTCGACGAAGTAATTTTTAAATAACAAACATGTCTTACCTCTCGAATTCTACATTTATCAAAATATTTTTATATGAATATTGAAATGCTAAGTTATTAAAATTTATTCGGTAACTTTGAAACGATTAATGTGTTTTTTTTTTTTCGTTCCGCAAGGCGATTTTGTGTTCGGAGCGAAAGCCGTGGACGAGGACGACGGTGAAAATTCGAGGATAGTTTACCGTCTTCAGGGCGAGGATGCTGAAAGATTCGTAATCGACAAGGACAACGGTGTAATACGAGCCACTCAGGAACTGACCAGCGGAAAGACGACTTATCAGCTTCAGATAGGAGCCTCGGACTGCGGTGTCGAGGCCCAGGACGTCAACGCCGATCTGGTTATTCATCTCTGGGACCGACAACTTTTTCCCAGTTTCCGATCGAGCATAGACACGCGTTTCACACTATCGGAGGACGTGCCAGAAGGTCGGGTGATAACTACTCTCAGCGCTTCGACGCCGAAGGTCGGAGCGATGAGTAACCTCGTTTTCGGAATGGCGGGTGGAAACGTCGGCGACGCTCTGCGAATCGAACCCCACTCCGGCGAGGTGTTGGTCGCGTCGGGTTTCGATTACGAGACCGCACCGTTCTACGAGGCTTGGGTGGAAGTCCGTGACTCCGACAATCCACCGCTTCGAAGCGTCGTCCAGCTTCTGGTCAACGTAACGGACGCGAACGACAATCCACCGGTCATGGAAGCGCCGATTTACAACGCGACCGTGCTCGAGGAAGAGTATCCGCCGTTGTACGTTACGAAAATCGGCGCCAAAGACTCGGACTCCGGTATCAACGGACAGATAACTTATTACCTCGTCAATGACTTCGACGAAGCGTTCTTCATCGACGAGTACAGCGGAGAAATAAATACGAACGCGAAGATGGACCGCGAGGAGGTGAGAAAAAAGAATTTATATTTATATTATTATAGTAATTATTTTCTATTATTATTAATAGGGAATAATTACTCGTCCCGACCAACCGCCTGGTTAAATATAATCTAGAACGATTAAATAATGATAATAATTAGCCTGATTATTATGACCACTTTAAATGTAATAATTTTTCGATTGCTTGATTTATGAATTATTTTTGCAGATATCTTCGTACGAACTGATAGTCGAAGCGAGAGATCAGGGCGAGCCAAGGCTCACCGGTACGGCGACTGTTCTCATAACGGTTCTCGACAAAAACGACAATCCACCTCGATTCACAAGACTGTTCAGCGTGAATGTGACGGAGAACGCCGAGATCGGTACATTCGTCATTCGAATAACGAGCAGCGATCTCGATATAGGAGAAAACGCGAACGTGACCTACAGCTTCACGGAGAATCCCGGTGGTAAATTTTCCATCGAGCCGATGACCGGTAACGTCATCGTCGTGGGCCACATCGACAGGGAGGAGCAGGACGAATATTTGCTGAAAGTCTCTGCGGCCGACGGCGCATGGGCTGCAGAAACGACGCTGACGATAACTATACAAGATCAGAACGACAATTCACCGGAATTCGAAAAGGATTCTTACCACTTCCACTTCCCGGAGCTTCAGCGAAGAATGGCTCACGTTGGCCAGATATCGGCTACGGATCGCGACAAGCAGGGGCCAAATTCCGTCATATCGTACAGTCTCCTGCAGCCCTCCGATCTCTTCACCGTAGATCCAGCTACCGGCGATATATTCAGCAAGAGAACATTGCGCTACAAGCACACGCATCGACCGTCGTCGCCGGAAAATCTTTACTCACTGACGATCGTCGCTACGGACAATGGCAAACCACCGATGTCCTCGAGAATCGTCGCTCACGTGAGCGTCGTCGACGCGAACAACAACGCACCGAGATTCGAGCAAAGATCGTACTTGTCACCGGTGCCCGAGGGCCTGGCGATCGGCAAGAAGATCGTCAGGATATTCGCGACGGACGAGGCTGACTTCGGCGTGAACTCCGAGATCGAATATTCCCTCGTTAACGGCAACGGAAGTGAATATTTCGCGGTTGACTCGAAAACCGGTTGGATCTACGTGAGCAAGAGCATCAGATCGCTTCCGGTTGGCACGGCGTTCGCTGTAACGGCCAAAGCGATCGACAAGGGTGTCCCGCCGCAAAAGGACGAGGTTCCGCTCACCCTCGTGATAACCGGTGAGAATCGTCACTCGCCGACGTTCGCCGCTGTCAGCTATCAGGTCAGAGTACCGGAGAACGAGCCGGTCAACACGACGATACTGACCGTCAGCGCTACCGACGGCGACGACGGACCGAACGGGCTCGTTCGTTACAGAATATCGTCGGAGAACGAGCGCAAAGAATTTTCCGTCAATCCGATAACCGGAGCCGTCACGATTCTCGAGCCTCTCGACTACGACACCGTTCAGGAGTATCGTTTGAACATCACCGCCACTGATCTCGGCTTCGAGCCCAGACACGCTATCGCCACCCTGACCGTCAATGTCTCCGACATAAACGACAATCCACCGACGTTCAATCAGAGCGTCTACGAAGCTTATCTTCCCGAAAATTCGGCACCCAAGAGCTTCGTCTACGAGATCGTGGCGCGCGACATTGATTCGGCTAAATACGCGATCGTTCAGTACAGAATAATCGGCGGCAGCGGGAAGGAACACTTCGTCATAGAGCAGAACACCGGCATAATATCGTCGCGGATAAGCTTCGATTACGAGGAAGCCAACGAATACACGCTCGACATCGTAGCCGCTAATCCGGACTCGAATCCTCAGATGGTCGGTTTTACGACCGTTCACGTTCACATAACCGGCGTCAACGAGTTCTATCCGAAGTTCATTCAACCGGTGTTTCATCTCGATGTCTCTGAGAGCGCCGAAGTCGGCACCTCGGTCGGTCTCGTTCAAGCTACCGACCAGGACGCCGGAGAGGAGGGTAGGGTTTATTATCTCTTCGTTGGCTCGTCGAACGATCGAGGCTTCAGCATCGGTCCGGAAACGGGCATAATAAGCGTTTCTCGGAGGCTCGATCGCGAAACGCAGAATCGCGTTATTCTCACCGTCATGGCGAAGAACGGAGGTGGAATTCGCGGCAACGACACCGACGAGGCGCAGGTCATTATTTCCATCCAGGACGGCAACGATCCGCCGGAGTTCCTGCAGACCAGTTACGACGCCAGCGTCTCCGAGGGTGCGGCCCTGGGCACGAGGATCCTCGCCGTTCGAGCCGTCGACAAAGACGTCAGACCTCAGAACAACCAGTTCTCGTACTCCATTATCGGTGGCAACGTCGGGCAAGCCTTCAAGGTAGATCCGCAGTCTGGCGACGTCGACACGGCGAAGCAACTCGATCGGGAAACCGTGTCCACTTACGAACTCATAGTGGGAGCCATCGACACCGGCTCGCCGCCCCAAACCGGCACCGCCACGATTCGCATAGAACTCCTCGATGTGAACGACAACGGACCCACCTTCGAACCCACCGAAGTCATTGGTTACGTCAGCGAAAACGAACCGGCCGGAACTAGCGTAATGACGCTCACGGCGACCGATCCGGATCTTCCACCGAACGGCGCGCCATTCTCCTACCGACTGGTCGGCGGACGACAGGCTGACCTCGTTACGCTCGACAAACATTCCGGAGTTCTGAGGACCACCAGAAGCCTGGACAGAGAGGTCATGCCTCAATTGGATCTCTTGGTAATATTATTTTATTTTCGAAATTATGAATTTTCATTTAATCCGAGAAAAACGTTAACGAGATTTTTTTATTATTTATTTTTTTTTTTTACTGTTGATACAGATCGAAGTCGAGGATTCCGGAATACCGAGAATGAAGAGCGAGCACACGGTGACGATAATGGTGCTAGACGAGAACGACAGTCCCTCAACGTCCCGATCGGTTCACGCGATGGTTCATTCTCTGAACGGTCAGACGCCCTTGGGCAAGATAGCCGATGTTCATCCGAACGATCCAGATACGAGCGGCGACTACACATGCAAAATACTCCACGGCTCAAATCCCGGTGGTGTACTCAGCATCCCGATCGGTTGCGATTTACATACCAGCAAAATTACCCCGGGTACGTGCCTCGAAAGTTCATAAATTAGTGGCCCGCGTATTGCGAAGCCACACTATAGGGGGCTCGGACAGGCCTGAATAATTCATACCCGCAAAAAAGGTCTCGTCGTCGGTTTTTGTCTTCCCTCTTTCGTTGTCGGCTTTGGCAATTCGGCCGGTTGTTGCGGGGGTAAATGAAACAAAAAAGAAATGGGAAAAAATTAAGAAAAAAACGAAAAGGACAAAAAAAACTATAAATATGCCGCGTTAATGCGAACCATCGCAACAATATCGTTATGCGGTGAGATCGGAGAACGGTTATTGAGTTCTGAACTCTGTCAAAGAATAGGGAGTGGATGTTCGGGGCATCTGGTCTCGGATAGCTATTATTTCGCGCTATCATCTAAAATATCTCTTTTGATATATAAAGTAATTGCAAACAGGTTTGACGCCGTGAATTTGAGGCACCGAATTTTATTTGCGAGCGGAGGTAGCCGAGAGACGGGGGGAGACGGAGAGAGCGATGGGGGAGGGGGAAGAGGGGGATGATGGGAAGAATATTATTGAGGAAACCCGAGAGATTACCGGCCTCCTAATAAATGCAAACTGACGACTAAACGATACACATTTTTTATTTTATTTTTTTCTCAGTGTTCCTACCGTCGTCTTCATAAATTTACAATATTTCTTCTTTAATCTGCAGGTCTCGGTTACTCTCTGAGCGTTTCTGGAAACGACGGCCGACATCCGGACGTCGTATCGAAAGTGAGCGTCGATTTCCTGACCTTCTCGAATGCAACGGTTGAGAACAGCGTTAATCTTCGTGTAGCGAGACTGAGTCCGAGCGATTTTCTCGCTCAGCACTATCGTCCCCTTCTCGATATCATGCAAGAGGCCGTTCAAGTCGGCGATACATTCACCATCTACAGCATCGGCGAGACCGATGGAAATCTCGATATTTATTTGGCCATCGAGACACCACAAGGTGCATTTACTTATTTCTCTATCTATTTATTTATTTATCTACTTATTAATTTTTTTATTTAATTATTTAATATCGGGCTGGCCCAATTAACGATGTGAGAGACATTAGCAAATATTGCACAACATAATCAATTAGTATACATGAGAGAGACTGCAACTAAATTTCTTTAAGGGGTTAGTAACGTTACGAGTTTATTTTTTGAAGAGGATTACGGATAAATGAATGTTTCGATACGAACAAGTTTTGTGTGAACGTACAAGTATATTTTTTTTTTAATCGCTATTCCCGTTGTTGTCCACAGGCTACCGACAGAAGTACGAAGTGACGGAGCTGATGTTGAGAAAACGAGATCACATTCAGAGCCTCGTCGAAGATCGGGCTCTGACCATCGGCTTCTCACCTTGTAAACACACTGCTTGCGAGAACGGTGGTATATGCAACGATCAATTGGTCGTATACGACGACGCCCGAATCACCAACAGCCCCAATCTCATCCTGACCTCGCCGAGAGTCGTTCATGAGATGATGTGCAAGTGTCGTGATGGCTTCACGGGTGCTCGTTGCGAGAGGAGACAAGATCCGTGCTCGCCGAGTCCTTGCTTGCAGGTGAGTCTTTCGCGTCTATCGATCAAGAAACGTCGAGAAATTTGTTTAAAAACAAATTTCGGAAAGTTATTTATTTCTTTGTCCCAATGTCTGAATAATTTATTTCACAGGGTGGACAGTGCCGGCGTATTGGCTACGACTTCGTCTGCAGCTGTCCGGCCAATCGCGAAGGAAAATTGTGTGAACTGGAGCGTGGCGACGCCTGTGCAAGCAATCCTTGTAGGAACGGAGGATCTTGCAAGGAGAGTCCGGACGGCTCGAGCTTCTTCTGCTTGTGTCGAGCCGGATATCGCGGTAATCACTGCGAAGCGGTCACCGATTCGTGCAGACCGAACCCTTGCTTGCACGGCGGTCTCTGCGTTGGACAGAAGCCTGGGTAAATTTTTCTTTTTCATCACATATCGCTGCGCTGCGAATTTTCCCACGTTAGAGAACTTTCCAGTAATGAATTATTCAATGCCCACAGCTACAGGTGCAGCTGCCCGGAAGGACGTTACGGAAGGCACTGCGAGCGTGCAACTTTCGGTTTCGACGAGCTCTCCTACATGTCTTTCCCAGCTCTGGACTCAAACACGAACGACATATCGATGGTGTTCGCGACAACGAAATCTGACGCTCTTCTGCTCTACAATTACGGACCCCAGAGCGGCGGTCGTTCGGATTTCATAGTTCTCGAACTGATAAACGGAAGGATCGTGTTCTCTTACGGGGGTGCGAGAAGCGCTATAACGACCATTACCGTCGAAGCCGGTGAGCCTCTCGACGATGCGCAATGGAGAAAGGTCACGGCTACGAGGAACGGAAGAGTTGCATCTTTGAGCGTCTCCAATTGCCGCGAACACGGTGACGTCTGCGACGATTGCAGACCCGGCGATGGATCGTGTTACGTCGACGACGTTGGACCCACTGGGTAAGTTAAACTTTTTCAGTTTCACTTCTAAAAACAATAAAAAAAGTTCTTCTAATTTTAATCGTTGAATAATCTTTCAGGACCCTGAACTTTAACAACAATCCGCTGTTGCTCGGAGGATTGGCAAACGCCGATCCGGCTCTGGAACGACCTGGCCAAGTGCACTCCGACGATCTCGTCGGCTGCGTACATTCCGTGTCCATCAATGGACGTGCTCTGAATTTGTCGAATCCTCTCATGTCCCGCGGTGTTAAATCCACCTGCCCGCGAAACGATCGAGATCCTTGCAGTCGGGGAGGAAAAGACGATTCGAGCTACGCTTGCGGCAACGGCGACAAATGTTACGACAAATGGCATCAGGTAGCTTGCCGATGCAACGGACTGATAGCTCCTAATTGTCAGGCAGCTCTGGAGCCTGTCAATCTCAGCGACGGAGGCTACGTCGAGTTCAAGGTACAGTCATCGTGATCACAAAAATGTTTTTCACAATGCGCGCAAACTATTCTGAAAAATGTAAATGAGCATAATTGTTTTTTTTTTTCTATACAGATCACGGAAAAGCATAGGAGGATGCAACTGCTGGAAAATATCTATGGTGGCTCGACCCTTTGGACGAAGAGTCGAGTTACCCGAGCAGCCAAGGAACAAACGAGTTTCTTCGGCCTGGGATCGACCCCACCAAAAACCATTGGCCTTATGTTCCGAACAGTCAAGCCGGACGGAATTTTGATCTATGCTGCTACCAACAAACACTATACATCCATTGAGGTAAGCGAAAAAAGATTACTACACATAATTGTACTTACAATTGTACATGGAATTGAATATCCGTATATGCATAAAAACTTCCAGTACCAGTGCATAAAATCTCATGTGTTTATTTTTTCGCGAATGTTTTTTTAAAGTGAAATTCAAAATGCATATAGTTGTCGACACACCTTGCCCAGAATACGAATTAACGACGAATTTTTATTTCAGCTAAGAAACGGCCAGATTGCCTACGCCTCGTTGCTCGGATCTCCGGTAAACATGACAGGATCATCGGATGGAAATCTAGCCGATGGACGCTGGCACAATTTAACAGTTCACGCTTACTCGCGAGGGCTGAGAATTCTCGTGGACGGCGAGTTGACCGGTGACGAGCTCGATTTGGCCGGAGTTCACGATTTTCTCGATCCCTACCTGACGATCCTCTCGATCGGTGGGGCGAGGCGAGATCTCTACCGCGCCCACAACGACGAGCCTCACAGTCTCGAGGGCTGTTTGGCAAATTTTACGATCAACAACGAGATTCAGCCGTTCAACGGCTCGGGTTCGATATTCAGCGAGGTCGCTTATCGTGGAAAAGTTGGAATGGGCTGCAGAGGACCGATAGGCATAAGCACAGCGGCCGCCGCCGATCCCCTCAGCATCGGTATAACACTCATAATAGTTTTCTTCGTTATCCTTCTCGTAGCGATATTGGTCAGCTACGTCGTGTTTCGTCTTCGACGTCAGAGCAAGGAGAAGTCTGCACCATCCGTGGTGAACAAAAATACGAACGCGATAATGACCGGTAATTCGCTGGTGGGTTCGGGAAACGACAACATGATGTCGAGACACGAGAACACCTACATATCGGACACCTCGGACCTCCGCGGAGTCGGACACATGGGCCCGGAATTGATATCTAAGAAGTACAAGGAACGCGAGATAAACACTTCCGAGCACAGACCTCAGAGGCCGGACATAATCGAGAGAGAAGTTGCAAAGTCACCGCCGATTCGGGACGAACATCCGCCCCTTCCGCCGCCCACTCAGAGTTCCTTGCACTCCCACGAGCACAACCAGGAGCCCGACATGCCGGAGCACTACGATTTGGAGAACGCGAGCTCGATCGCACCCAGCGACATCGACATCGTCTATCACTACAAGGGCTATCGTGACGGCATGAGAAAATACAAGGCGACACCACCGCCGATCGGATCGTACGGTAATCATCACAAGCACGCGGGACAGCAGCACAGGCACGCGGGACCCTTTCCACCGCGAGCCATGCCACCGCCGAGCGTCGGTCAACCGTCCGGCCCGGCGCCGAAGTTGCTGCAGAGTACGCCACTCGCGAGACTCTCGCCCAGCAGCGAATTGTCCGCTCAACAGCCGCGGATACTGACGCTTCACGACATCAGCGGCAAGCCACTTCAGAGCGCTCTCCTCGCTACGACCTCGTCGTCCGGCGGTGTCGGCAAAGACGCCTTGAATTCCAACAGCGAGAGAAGCCTCAATTCGCCTATAATGAGCCAACTATCGGGATCGACAGCGAGCCGCAAAGCGCCGCAGTCCAACAACGAGAACGTCAACAACGTCTCCACCGGTCCGATGGGACTCACCGCCGAGGAGATCGAGAGGTTGAACTCGAGGCCCAGAACATCGAGTCTCGTTTCCACCCTTGACGCCGTCAGCTCGTCCAGCGAAGCTCGCGGACCTCCGGCTCACGGCCCGCTGCATCTTCACAGACGGCACACACCGCCGCCCGAGAGACTCGACCGAAGAAACTCATCGACCACCGACGAGAGCGGCAACGACAGCTTCACCTGCTCCGAGATCGAATACGACAACAACTCACTCGTCGGTGACAAACGATCGGACAATATGTTCAACAGCAAACCCGACGACGAGGAAGTTCCCACGCGGGCGATCGAAACGTCCCAGTCGACGAAAGCGTCGATGCCGACCAACGTCAATTACGACGGTTTCGACAGCTCCTTTCGAGGATCTCTCAGCACCCTCGTCGCTTCCGACGACGATCTGTCGACGCACATGGGAAGCCTCTACAGACCTGCTAACAACGGCTCACCGTCGACCAACACCGCTCTCAGCTGGGACTATCTTCTCAATTGGGGACCGAACTTCGAAAGTCTGGTCGGTGTTTTCATCGATATCGCCGAATTGCCGGACAGCGCCAATCGCGTACCGAGCACACTAAGATTGCCAGCTAGTATACCCAAACCCTCCGAAGAGTACGTTTGATAATTCTTCTCTCTCGAGATGGAATCGAATGATCATCTTGCCATTATAGCCATTCTTGCGTCGAACGGGAATTATTGATTGTATAGAATACAATTGAAAATTATATGTGTAGATATATGTAGGATTTTTTAAAGAATATTATCATTATTATCGATGTAAGAGAACCGCGGCGGCGATTTATCAGCGTGCCGACACCTTGTATCAGGGTGTCTCTGCTGAATTTGTACAGTTTATTATCGTTTTAATAGTGCAACAAATTATTTTCTCTTTGTCCAGTGAAGTGACTGTATTGTGCGGTGTTTTTCATCACAACGAGTTCCGTGCCATTATAATACTGAACAAAAGAAAATTGGGATCTCCGTCGCGAAAGAGCGTTCGATTGAAACTTGGACTCCATTCGCTCGTCGGAGATTTTTTTTGTAAATAAAAAATTAACGAAGTTAAAGAGTGACCGGTAAACGGGACACGCGGACTGCAATCAGCGAAAGTTAACGGAGCTACTTTTGCCATTCCTAGCCATAGCAGCATTAATAAAAAAAAAACGTTCGGTTGTAAACAAATTGAAAGAGCAAAAGACATTTTTTTTCGAAGCTGCGAGACTGAATCTCCGATATTTTCTTTTCTTTTTTTTTTTTACAATAATCGCCATGAATTCAATGTACTCGAGTGAGTACGTCGTTGTAAATTATATACGAAGCGTCTGTAAATAATGTATGCGCGAGAGAGAATGAACCTTTGTGTATAAAGAGTATCGATGAACGAGCGAGAATACTAGTGAGGTAGATCTAAGCTACAATGTTTACCATATTTGTAATAAAATTTACAATTTTATAAATATCGCACCGTTGTTGACTATTTCGCTCCCCGCTGCGCAATAAAAATTCAACGTTCCGAATTGCCGATATGCAGATTTATTAAAATTTCATATATAAAAACATCTCTCCGCCTTCTACAGTCTCGAACGGCGGAGAGATAGAGACGTTGCTTTTGGCGTATTATTTATATACACTTGTATAAGATATCTATTATATATTTTTTTTTACCGATACAAGAGAGCGTTAGCTTATTCGTTATCGCACTACGTGTATAAATATATATGTTATATGTATAGAGGACGCTATATATGTATTCAAGGTATAAAACATTGTGGGATTCGCGTCTCCTATTTAAGATCGATGGGATCGATATAGGAGGGAGACTGATGGGGTGAATGGGATGGGAACGATTACCTATTTAGTGAGAGGAATTCCCGTTTGTACTTCAGAGATATGCCGAAAATCCTGAGATCCAATTATGAACTTTTAATCGCGCTGCAAATATATCGCGCTGCGTGAAACAAAAAAAAAATCAAAAGAAGAAGAAACATTATACGCGCTATTTTCCATGAACGTCGGTATATTCCAAATAATACCGCGTGCTTCTTTTTATTTTCAGTCTATCGTGTCTTTGGAGTTATAGTCGCAGACTTCCGCTGAGCATACGAGTATTATGTAATACTTGTGGTAGAATATCATTTGTGCCACTTCCAGTTTCCGGAGATACGTCGCTTCTGGTTTGAAAATTTTATTATTCGCCCGAAGTGACGTCACGTTGGAAATACGGTCGAAAAATGCGTTTTGCAAACCGGAAGTGATGTATTACTTTTCGATGGAAATGACTTTCGGCTGAAATAAGTTTGCCGTAAACGATACCCTACGCCATACTTGTGAAAAGCAAATAATCGATATATATCGTACGAAATAATCGTGGAAATGGTAAAACTGGCGAAAGCGCCGCGACGACTACCAGTTGTCGAGAAACTCGAATCCAGTCTTTGGGATTCCGTCCTCTTGATTAGTCTGAGAGGACTGGAAGCTACTGTAAGAACTAGGCGTCTCTAGTAACGCGGTAGACTCGTTAACGTCCCCGGACTTTGGCCGCGAACCGTTCAAATTTATGTTCATCTGATTTCTGTTGGCGTTACCATTTTTTTGAGCGGTTTTTATCACGATATTTTTGTGCGGCACCAGACTCTCCGTATCGTCGTCCGTTCCGTTATTCGGCATTTTCAACAAGGACGTTTTGTTCATGAGCTTTGTAAATATACTGCCCGTGTTCTCGTTGCCTATGCAGTTGTTCAGCATATTACCGCCATCGGCATTTTTGAAAACACTGTCAGAGTAACTGTCCGACTGATAGAAATTCAGCTGAGTGGATGGCAAACTATAATCGTTGAGCGAACTTTCCATGCTACTGCCTTCCACCCTAGGACTCGAAAAGTGTGACGATTCCCCTATGTAGTTTCCTCCAGTCTTGGCCCTGGGACTTTCCGGAGAGTCGGAAAGGTTGAGGTTCATCTGAGACTGAGTCATGAAGGAAAAAGGTCCAGAATGCTCGTCCCTCCAACGCAAAGTCTGAAAGGTGAAAAACTATAATTTCAAAAGTCGTTCCAAGAAATTGAAAATTCATGCTCAGTTTTTAGCCAATGATCATTATTTATCCTATTATTTATCCTATTATTTATCCTATTATTTATCCTATCATTATAGCTTACAGAGCCTGTTTCGTCGAGGACGTATTTGAGACCCGTCTGAATACGCAATTTCGGATACCACTCTGGAAGATCCTTGGAAGATTCGACGTTCTTCAGGGTATACTTGAGAGCGACCTCCGGCTGTATGATCGTTTCATCGATAACCTGATTTTTTTCCGTTGTGCTGAGGGCGTTCCAGAGACCCTCGTAAGCCTCCTTGGTCGCCGTGACATCCTCGCCGATTCTCTGAGCCAGTGGGTTTATACTGTAAAAGTATTCTTCGGCGACGGAGCTCAGAGATTTGTTTGTCATGTTTCCGTACGGGGACCGGTCGTTTCTCCGGTTATTCTTCGATTAATCTTACGACGAATATATTCCTCCCGTTGATATCATAATTGATTTCTCGGCATTCTCGGGTTGAGAAATTAACGAACACGGACTCGACGAGAAACTTACACCAGTGCGATTAAACAATTGACAGCAAACATCGAGTGATTCATTGTTGTTGTTAGAGAATGGGGAGTCGGAGGCGTGCCCGTTGAAAATAAATAACGAATAATTGACAGAGCATACATTAGCCAATCAATGTTCGCGGCGGAAGTGCGCGGCGCCTTCTGCAGTCGCGACTCGCGCACTAGCGAACCGGAAATCGCGACGCTTTGCCACTTCGACTGGCGATCTTCCGAGCGAGTCTTTCGAAGCCTCATCGAAGCAACAATTTTGCGGGATCACATCCGAAAGGAAGTTCTACTTCTATCACTTTATATTTAGCCATCGGTGAGGCCGCACTTGAATTTAACGTAAGGTAAGAGATAGTATAGTTTGAATTGCAAATACTTCGACGTTCGCTTTCGGGTATCTCTGGTCACAATGCTGGGCGCGATTGCATCCGATATCTGTGTGATTAACGTGTTAACGAGACAACGACGGTTTCGTTGTCGCTAAACGTGTGAATACAACGCTAATAATGGCGGAGAACGAGTCAGCGTTTCCTTGCCTTACC
This sequence comes from Ichneumoninae sp. B BG-2022a, assembly GCA_030522725.1. NCBI lineage: Eukaryota > Metazoa > Arthropoda > Insecta > Hymenoptera > Ichneumonidae > Ichneumoninae sp. B BG-2022a. The sequence goes on from JAPYZD010000765.1 coordinate 20,461, forward strand.
CCCCCGGATCCGCCGGCCACCATTACGGCACACCTTGCCGAAACTGCGTGCACGTATCGCATTCCGAATGAATCACGTAATTTCTTTTTTGTTATCGAGCGATGAATGCGGCGTCGATTAAACGATACTTTACGCCTTCTCGCTAATTTCCGCTCGACGCCGCATTCCGCCATCTTATCGACCGCACTTTTCTATCAGAATTTCCGATCGGCGTGAATTGTGTTCGCCGTAACCGCTGTCGAGCTTATTCCCGGTGAATTCCCCATAGATTCGCGTGTTTCACGCCAGGCCCGATCCTCCGGCTCTTCGCTCGCCGTTTAAGGTTGCACCGGTCTTCGACGATAGTTCGCTGACTAATAACAGGTAGCCATCCCGGGTTTGCATACGCTTCTGTGTTGGTGAGCCGCAAAGGAATTTTCCAAAGGCCGCGTAATCTTTTTTTTATCATATCGCTACCGTCGATGATCGATCGAAGAGACTAACATCCGTTACGAATACTCGTTGTCACTTTCTTTCGTTATCAAAGTTCGATTCGCATCCGTGTCCTCGATATTGCTAGCAAAAAACTCAAAGGTCATAATAATAATAAATAAATATATACCTATGGATTATCAGATGCGTTTTAAGCGCGCGACGTTATCTCGTTTTATGCATGTTACATCTTGACTGGTTTACAAGGTCGTTTCGCTAATATCAATAAACTCTTCCATGCCGAATAAACGCCACTAGACAAACCTGCATATCTGCTCTACGATAGAATACCATTGGGTATTTTTACCATGTTTTAATAATCTTTTAATTATCATTATGATTATTAGTATTGACGGAAAGGAATTTTTATAATAAACTTATGTAATTTTCTTCAAAAAATTAATGTTTTTAATCTGACTCACTGTTTCAGTGTCTTTTTAAATGATTTTTAGACCATTTTTTAATAACTATTTAAATGATTTTCTTGCAGCGCACCAACGGACTACACTTGAAAATGGGTCTGCCGACTGTATTCTTTGACATGACTGCTGACGGCCAGCCGGCTGGACGCATAGTCATCGAGCTTCGATCGGACGTCGTTCCCAAGACGGCGGAGAACTTCCGTGCTCTCTGCACGGGAGAGAGAGGCTTCGGCTACAAGGGAAGCTCCTTCCATCGCATAATCCCCAACTTCATGTGTCAGGGAGGCGACTTTACCAATCACAATGGCACTGGTGGAAAGTCGATCTACGGAAACAAATTCGACGACGAGAACTTCATCCTCAAGCACACCGGACCCGGTATTATGTCGATGGCCAATGCAGGCCCGAACTCCAACGGTTCGCAATTCTTCATCACCACCGTTAAGACCACTTGGCTGGACAACAAACACGTCGTTTTCGGCTCGGTCATCGACGGCATGGAGGTCGTCAAGAAGCTCGAGGCCTGCGGCACCCAGAGCGGCAAATCGACAAAGAAAATCGTCGTCGCCGACTGCGGTCAACTCTCATAAAACGCGTACGTTAAAAGAGCTCCGGTCAAAGTAACGTAAAATATATGATACTCGCCGGGAGCTATCGATGTTTCCATTCCCTCGATTAGAACGCGTATTAAAAAAAAACAGCAAGAAAAAAAAGAAGACGTAAAAAATAATGAATTAAATACAACTAAGGAATATTTAACGGTTCACCGATCCCGTCCGCACGGACGGGACAAGCATCCGATATATATATACTGATATGAAAATTCATTGAGCAATTCTATCCGCTCCGGTCACCGCGACCGAAACAATTTAACTCCCTCATTCCACGGGAATGTATTCATGGATTAAGGATAAAGAAAAAAAATATAATCCCAAGTATTTTCTATTGAATTATTATTTATTCTGTTCGATACTTCGTACTCGAGAGTAGTGAACATTGACACGTCGGTGGTATGCGATTTACGATCGAGTGGTTCGATCGAGAATTCGTATGGCGAGAGATGAACTAAGCGGAACGAGCGAGTCGTGCCGTTCGCTAACTCTCCGCCGGCTGGTATTCGGTGGTATCGCTGTTTTCCTCGATGCTCAGACCGCATCGAACATACTCCTGTCCGGAATCCTTAAAATTTCAATTGATTAGCTTACCGATTAATAACAAATCACAGTTCATTCGCGCTGCTATTGCTTACTTGATTAACGATGATCTGTCTGCCGGCTTCGAGATTTAGACCGTCGACTTCTTGGGTCGTCAATATTATGACAGAGTTCTCCGGTATGTTCTCGTCTATGTACGTTATGGGAATTTCCGAGGATACCTGCCAACGTTTAATCGTTTATGTACAAAAGATACCGAGAGTCAAAGAATTACATATCGACAGTCGACAAAAAATTACCATGAAGATATCTGCACATAAAATTTCATTTTTAGCAAGTTTGCCGAGCAGTACTTTTGGAAGAAAAAAAAATGTTCACTTGGAACATTTTATTCTCCAAGTGAACGTTCCGGAGCGAAGTTTGTGCGATGCAAAAAACAGCCGATATAGCTTATTGAAATTTAGTCTCACGCAGATATCTTCAGGCTCATGATTTAAAAAAACTGCGCTGACCTCACAGAACGAGAACTCGGGATTTTGTTGTACGCCTTTGTGGTCATCGATCTCCTCGTCGAGGCCCGATTCCTTGGAACCTGCGGGGCGCTCGATGTTCTTTCCTTCTTGCTGGAGTCGTCGCCAGATCGTTGTTTTCGGTATTCGATAGGCCATCGACGCCGCCGCCTGAGACATTCTTCCGCCCTTGCACGCAGCCACAGCCTCCTCGAGTCGCAATCTCTTCACGTGCTCGTCGCCGGTTTTTCTTTTTTTCCAGAAGGACTCCGGTAGTTTTCCCTCGTCGACCAGTCTCGCTTTGTCGCGAAACAGCGTGGTCTTCGGTATCTGCGAACACAAATACATTTCTCATTTATAATGGAATCAAAAAATAAATCCGTAATTTTAGACTACCTGAAATTCCATCGCGACTTTCGAGAGATTTTCACCGCGTTGCAGCGCTTTAACCGCCGCCTCTCTCCTCTCCGAGCCGTACGATCTTTTCATCTCTGTGCGCAGTATCTGGTAGCCCTCCTTTTGTATTCGTCGCCAGAGAACGGTTTTGGGTATGTCGAATTTCTCCGAGGCTTGCTGCAAACTCAAACCTCCCACGACAGCCTCGATCGCCGCTTTCATGCATTCCGGTGGATACTCGTTTCGCGAGGCGCTCAATTGTATTCCGAGCGCTTTGGCTCTCATGTAGAGCGTCGATCGCGGTATATTGTTTTTCGACGCCGCCTCTATGAGCGTTTGGCCCGACCTCAGATCATTTATCGCCGACACTAGCATGTCGTCGTTGTATTCTCGCTTCAACGTGTCCTTTCTGCGTTTTCTTTTTTTTTCAGGCACACCGTTGCTGCCCTTTTCTATGCAATCGACATTTTTGTCCTCGTCCCGACTCATCTGTGCATCCTCCAAGTGCTCGGATACCTTACAGTCGGAGTCGTTGAAATCGGCCAGTGAATCGGCATTGTCCTCGCCCAAATCTCTCGTGCTTATGATCGCATCGTTCTCGTCGAGCCCATCGATCTAAAAAAAAAAAAACAAAGCTTTATGGTAATTAGATATTCCAATGAGACTTTTTCGAGGCATTCCGGTCCCGAAGGTCAAACGCGTACCTCCATGAGGCCACATATCTTCAGCGAGTGGGCAGCCTCGAGCAAGTTGCTTATGTTCTCAACAGGAATTTTAACTTCTCCCTGATAACTGAACTCTACGATGGATCTCACGTCCTGCGCCGATATATCGCTCAGTATTATCGTCGGGTGATCCTCGGTCACCTGCCTCAGTACCTCCTATAAATTGGGAGAGCATTGTCGTCATTGAAAAAAAAAAAAAAACAACTGAGTAGTCGCATCATTGCCGCCTAATGGTTTTCTCTCCGCTGCGAATTGTGCATTGTTTACTTGAAACAAAGTGCTGCAGGAGCAGAGTACGATACGATGGGCGTGTATGCGTTCCCCGGCAGCGACAAGGGTCACGTCGACCATGCATTCCTCCTCGAGAAGCTGGCGAACGACGCCCGACAAGTGATTCTGATGATCGCTCCATTTGAAACAATAGCTCTGCTCGATGTGGGGCTGACCGCACGCTCCTATCGCAGACATGGTAGTTTCCAGTTTCGTTTCTTTTCCAACTTTTAGCATGCGGTACACACGCGCACAGGAACTTGGAACGGGACTAGGCTCGCGAAATACGACCTTCACCGCGTGGTCAGCGACTACGCAATGATGGAAGAGGGGAAAACCTGTGGAGGTCTCTAAGCGAGAAACCCTCAGTTCTGGGCAGTTCCTCGATCAACATAGAGACTGAACATAGTGACTGGTTTTCGGCGTTTTTTATCCACAGTACAGAGTTGGCTCGTTCGTCTGTCGGGTTCGTACCGATTTCACGCGTACAATATGATCAGAAGTATCGACTCAGCACATATTATTGCAACGACAATGGGCATTTTCCGTCGCGGACAAGCTCGAACTTTCACCGAACTTCCGCCAGAGTGACGAGAAAAAAAATCCTCGAGATTCGTCACTTACCCGTTTCCATTGGTTCGCGTTTCTCTTCGCTCCGCGTACTGAACAGTTGTGCGGTACCTTGTCGTTTTCGAGATTACACTTTATATCAATCGTTCGACCCGGGAGAGAAATTGAAAAAATCCGACAAGATGGTGAGTACGGGATTCTATCGGGTCGCGGACGTACCGAGCGACTTGCACGGGACGATAATTCGAATCGACGAAATAAATTCCACATGTGACAGTATAACCTAAACGCGTCTGTGACGTACGATCGTGATCCATGTTTTCGATTGCAGAAACCTATAATGTTGCACGGGCACGAGCGTGCCATTACAAAGATAAAATACAACAGAGAAGGCGACCTCATATTCTCCGCTAGTAAGGACAAAAATCCGAATGTCTGGTACTCGCTCAACGGCGAGAGACTCGGCACCTTCAACGGTCACAACGGCTCTGTATGGTGTATCGACGTTAATTGGGACACAACGCGCTTCGTTACCGGTAGCGGTGACAATTCCCTCCGGGTGTGGGATTGCCAGACCGGTAAATTCCCTCTTTATTTTTCATCCAAAACACAAAATTTCATTTGTTCATGCATTTACTGATACGTTATGTTTACAAATTTTGAACTTAAGGATCCTGTTGCGCTTTGCAGTTGTGAGATACGCTATATAGTTTTGCACAGCTTTGCGGTTCTTTTTTCTCCTGTTTGATACTTGGCCTACACAGAATTCTGTGAGATGATGCAGCTTCAGCTACTCCTCAAATTCTTTACTTTTCTATTTTCCATTTTTAAAAAATGTAAATTTTTTTTTATTCAAAATTTTTATCATTACAATGATGATAATTTTTTTATGCATTTGTTTATACATTTACTGATGCGTTAAGTTAATGAATATTTAACTTAAAGATTCTTGTGCTTCTAAGTTGCAAGATGGACAATATACAGTTATTCCAACAAAAAAACAGCTTTGCTGTTTTTTGTCTTCCTGTTTCATACTCACTAATTTCATTGGGTTTCAGGCAAGGAAATTGGGCAGCTGCCCACAAACAGTTCCGTGAGAACATGCAGCTTCAGCTACTCCTCAAACTTGGCTGTCTACTCTACGGACAAGGCTCTCGGTCACCAGTGTGAGATGTTCATCATCGATACCAGGGACGTGGACGCTGTGCTCTCTCAGGACGACGCTATTTGCAGGATCCCCATAAACGGACCTCGTATCTCTGCTATTTTGTGGGGAGCTCTGGACGAGACTATAATAACGGGACACGAGGATGGAGAGCTGAACATCTGGGATGTCAGGGTAAGACATCGGATATCTCTATAAATAAATAATAAACATTCATTTCTCACGAGAAAATCATTACGTTTGTTTTTCTGTTTACAGACTGGCAAGAAACTGGACAGCGCGAAAGGTCACAAGTCTCAGATTAATGACATGCAGTTCAGCAAAGACGGCACGATGTTCGTTACCGCGTCGAAAGATCACACGGCCAAGCTGTTCGACAGTGATTCGTTGCTCCACCTGAAGACGTATAAAACCGAGAGGCCGGTCAACTCGGCCACGATATCGCCCATTGCCGATCATGTCAGTTTTATTTTTATTTTTTTTTTTTGATCATAATTTATTGAAGAATGTTCTTTTAATGAATATTGGGCGTTTTTTCGCAGGTCGTTCTTGGAGGTGGACAGGATGCCATGGATGTAACGACGACGTCGGCGCGTCAAGGAAAGTTCGACGCTCGATTCTTCCATCTCGTATTCGAGGAGGAATTCGCGAGATTGAAAGGTCACTTCGGACCAATAAATTCCCTGGCCTTCCATCCCAACGGTCGCAGCTTCTCCAGCGGAGGAGAGGACGGTTACGTTCGTATCAACACATTCGATCAATCATACTTCGATTTCCACTTCGAATATTGATCCTTATCAATCGAAATAAATAAAGCGTATTGTAAAATCGTAATTTCCAAATCCTGAGTATTCCACAAAGACTAATCGAGTAACGCATGAAGACGGAGCACCGTTCTCTTATCGCATCGATGTACGTAATAAATCGTGAGGAAACAAATGTAACGGAAAAATGTTTTTATTTTTGTACAATTATTGATACATCTGGGCATGAGGTAGATAGTTGCAATCGGTCGAGCGCACAATGGCGATTAAAGTAACAAACCGGAAATAACAATATTTGTCTACAGTAACCGTTAGAGTAAATGAAACGTGGTGTCCAGTAAAAAGTCGGTACGAAATCTAAGGACATTTAAGGACAATTTCCAGGTTGTGTTGGGACATTTATAAAAAATTAAAATGTGCATCTCGCGCGACGTATAAAATACACATTTAGTTCGATAACCATTTTCGTTCACGTTGGAATCGGTTCTGAAAAAAATTACTCGCTATGCACAGTATATATGTTTCTCGCCGAAACTGAGATTCACTATTTTTTAGGACGCTCGCTAGTAATATACATTTTGAAACAAGCTCAAATTTGCGGGAAAATAGAAAATTCAAGGACATTCCAGGACTCTCTCAAGGACATGGAAAATTCAAGGACAGTTCCAGGACTTCAAGGACCGCCTGACACCATGCGAAATAGTATTGCAATGCTTTTCTCAACTGCAATCGAAAATGGTATCCAGGGTAGAGACTACGGCTCTTAATAATTCCTATCGAATTTCATCCTGATAAGGTATTTAGCTTTTACTTGGGCGACGTCATAGACGATGTACTCGTTGTACAAGAGTTCGTTATAACCGTCGATTTTCGTCTCTACGGGTAGTCCGTATGGTACTTCCACTCCGTCGTCGAACTTGTAAGACTTTTCGGGATCAGGTTGCGTACGACCAACGCCCTTCGTCGAGTGCTTGCCTCTCGGTAACTTCGTGATGTAGTCGGCGCGGTGACGCTCGTACATTTTACCGAGCGCGACATCGCACAGCATCAAAAGACCGGTGGGACGTTCGCTGCTGGTGCAACAGTAGTTGGCTGATTTGGATACCATATCGGCGAAGTATATACCTTTTCCGAACATGTAGCCGGTGGACGGCGCTTCGGGAGGTGCGATTCTCAGACCCTGAGAGAGGATACCGACGAAATTTGTAGTTCTGGAACCGTGCCAGAGAAGCTTTCTGTTCTCCATCTTTTCGAACGGCTTGAAACGCTCTTCCTCGCCCTGTCTCTTTATGACGAAAACTTCCTCGATAATAAGATTGTAATAAGCGTGAGTCTTAGCATGGGTATTCTTCACGTACTGTCTGATGACGTCGAACTCCTCGGAATTCTTGTCCAGCACATCTATCTCCGTGCAAAGCTGTTCGTAGTGAACATCCAGAGGATTCCTCTCCTCATCGGACTTGGCGTTCAGCAGGCTGTAAGCGATTTCCATCTCCAGCAACGAATCTAGCATGTCCCATTTCTTCTGTATATCCTCCTCGGACTCGATTAACGGTGGATCGGCAATGCCAAACGAGTGAGGTACCAGAGTGTAAAATCTGTTACAGGCATCGATCAGTTTCATGCGATCCGTCTGACCGCTCTTTTTCATCTCTTGCAATTCGACGAGCACCCCGCGTGCTTTCTGCAATTGCTGCTGCGACAATTTACCCAGCGGCATTTTATCCGTATCGAGTTCAAACTCCAGCATGACTTTCTTCATCTCGTTGACGTTGAAGATGAGCCTGAGAAGATCCTGAACAGTCGGTTTCAGATCGCTTTTTATCGTTGAATCGAACTGTTTGACATTGGGATCGTCCTCGCCGTGATCGATGTCGATCGGGTACATCTTGCCTGGCTTCTTCTCGAAGTAGTCTCTCTCGTACCACTCGTTTCCCGTTTTCTCCATGTACTGCTCCCGGAACTGTTCGATGCAGTCCATCCGCGGCATGGTCCCGATCGTAGTGTTGCCAATCGCTGTGCCGATTCTCCCCCAGCTACGGAAAAACCAATACTTTTTTTTCTTGTCGTGCTTCAGAATCTGCATCTTATAGTAGCTATTCTTCTTCGTCTGTATGTCCGTTATTCCTAGAGTCACCGTGTAAGTGTTCTCCGAATTGTGATATATGTGAGCCACATCTTCGAGCTTGGTCGCCGGATCCACAGCAAAGCCGTCCTTCAATCGTAGCGTTACCGGGCCCGTGGACGACTTTTCAAAGACGCTCTTTCCCCGCGAAGTCGATTTGGCAACGGTAGCTGCGACTCTCGTCGACGCATCGCTGCCCCAATCGCAGATACTCTTCTTCGATATCAGCGATATCGGCGAATCCGTGTAGTCCTTGGCCTCGTCAACGAAATCTTCAGACACGATATGAATATCGGCCTCTCTCGCCTCTTCCACTTTTTTGCCTTTTTTATCGACGAATGCCGGCGTAGCGATAATCGCTGCGATATTCTCGTGTATCTTGGTGCTGACCGTACCACCGAGATTCATTATCTCGCGCTTCAGATCTTCTTTGCTCTTCGTTGAGCTCAATATTACAAATTGCATTCCCTTCAGAGGCAAGGGTTTCCCCTTGACTTTCGGACCGCTATTCTCTTCCTCCTTCTTCACAAGGCTCGATGTCGACGGAGCGGTGACACGCACGATCCTTCTCATTATTGTAGTTTTCCAAGATTTCAGGAAGGGCCACGATTGTTCCATATGGCTCGGTACGAAGAAGTCGTGTCTCTCTGGATCCTGCGTTACCTCCTCGCATTTAGTCCATTCCGTGAGGTCACCGGTGCATTTGTAGCCGAGACCGGAGACGTAAGTGAATAGGCCATTACACTTCTTGCACGGTTTGAGGGCCCCGAAAACCATGAGATCGGCCAGTGCGTCGAGCATTTCGCTCTGCCCTTCCGGTTTGTATTGTGAGTTATGCTGAAGCAGAATTTCCAGCTCCGCTTTGGACAAGCACTTGAGCTGATCGCGCATCTCGAATATCTTCTCATTCTGTTCCTTTAACTGTTGCTCCTCCTCCGGGTCGTCGGGCTCGGTTTTCATTTTTTTCGTTGGCGGCGGCAGATCGGCGGCTTTGATCTTCGGTAGCTTAGTTTTCAGCATCTTCTTATCGGCGGCCGAGAGTTTGTCAGCGCCGGGAAGAAGAGTGCCGACCTCGAAGAAGCTCAGCTCGGCTCTGAGCTTTTCGAAGCAGTCCAGATGATGCCATCTGTCTATTCCATTGTACATAACTCCCTTCTCGCTCTCAAAGTCCTTCTTAGATATTCTTATGTCGCCCTTGATTATGGGACCTTCGCAACCGACGCATGTCGATCGATTCGACTTTGCGTAATCCACCGTAAAATCTTTGAAGGCGTTCGAGGTTGCCCCGCGCTTTTTACCCTTTCCAGTCGTTGCTTCCGGCTCTCCATTCAATTCCTCTGAAATATTAATATGTCATACAGATATCCATGTAATTACGAGTAGTGATTTTTTTTCATACGCTAACATCGCCTGGAAGTGACGTCATGCCGAAAATACGTCACTTCCGGTTAAAAAATGTCGATATTCTACCGAAGTCACATCGGACGTGGCACTTTCGATATTACGTCACTTCCGGTCGAAAAATGATATTTTCAAACCGTCACTTCCGGTTTAAAAGCAAGATTCTCAAATAGAAAATGACTTTATACAGAATATTTTACATACCAATTTTGCTCTTGACAACTTCTTGATCCTCCCAGCGGATACTGTCGAAGTTAGCAATGTCACCCGTGGACTTGGGTCGTTGCTTGTTGAAGAAGCATTCCGAGTGGAACCACTTGACGATCGTACCATCGTGAAATGGACTCTGTAAGTTAAGTTAACGGGCTGTAGCGCTTCGAAGCGAAAAAATATCTCGTATGGCATTTGACAGAAGCGGCGCAAGTCCGTCGAAGAGTCTCAAATTTGTCAAAAAGCACGTTCGGACGATAACTTCCGAAAATTTCGTTGGCGCCGGAGCGACCACTGCGTGTTCTCGTGTGAACCTTAATTCATACGTTCCGGACACCGGCTGCATTGCAGATACATTCCAAGAAAAAATGTTCTATGTTACGTTATTTCCGGTTTGAAAACCTCATTTTTCGCCCGGAAGTGACGTCATGCCGGAAATACGTCACATCCGGTTTAAAAATTTCGATATTCTACCGAAAGTCACATCGGACATGGCACTTTCGATATGATGTCACTTCCGGTCGAAAAATTATATAATAATAGAAAGTGACTTTATAAAGAATATTTTTAATCTTCCTCTCAAATGTATCTCGAATGCAGCCCGTGACGAAAATGTATGAATTAAGGAACGTATTACAAAACACACGGCTTTAGAAGGAACAAAAAAAGGTGTCGTCACAGAGACACTTCGAAAAACAAGTGACTAAAAAAATACGGTCATCAATCGGAAGTGGTTAAATTTAAAAAGTTTCATTGTGTGGGTTATTTCACAATATGTATACAGAACAAAGATTCCAACACGACCCTAGCAAGTCGATGGACCGCAAACGAACCGACAAACGGACACGTCCGTTGGGGAACAAAACGGACCGTAAAAAACGTCAAAGCGGACCGTACATTTTTTGTTGGCATTTGGTCTTTTTTCTGTTGCGGAAACCGAAAACGAATCAAACGGTTTTTTTTCGAAAAATTTGCTTTGGTCCGTTTTCGGTTCCCGCAACCGAAAAAGGACCAAGATCGTATTTTTATTCTGTCCTTTCATTAAAAAC
>JAPYZD010000766.1:0-53396 GCA_030522725.1 Ichneumoninae sp. B BG-2022a
TGAAAAAATTCATACGTATTCCGAAAAGTGAACGAATCATTTTCATTAAAAAAAAAGTTGAGTTACCACATATTTTGATGAACAATTTTTTTTCAACAACTTGTTAATAACATTTTGAATTTATTATTATGTAAAATTAGTCTTTTCAATGCCTATAATAAGTATTACTTTTTTCAGATTTTTATAACATTGGTTTATAAAAATGGTTGGTTGGTTTATAGCAAGTGTTTGCAATTCTTGCCCGAATTTCTTGAATTTAGGCGGAATGAACACCACTCGCTCCAACCTCCTTAAGGTCCGGAAATTGGCACAAGCATTACTACATACGCGACCCAATAAGCGGACGATTCGAAGAAGTTAGATTAGTCAGCTTTTCGCGTAGCTTATCTTACTTTTGCGTGCGATTTCTGGAATTTATTGCACGCTGCTCGTACTTTATGCACGCTGGGTGTGCAGCGCCACAATCTGTAGGCACGGAGTAGCACTTCTGCATTCGTCACATAAAGTACTATTATCTCGCGAAAAAATGTCGGCACCACGTTCGTGTACATTCCGGTAGTCGGACGACGAATCATGGCGTCGCCCGCCTCGTTGAGCGAAGTGAACGCAACCCAATCCTGCCCACATTTTTTTGTTGTCACACTCGCCCATCAGCAAACACGTGGATAACGATAAATCATAAATGAAGGACGTCGCAGTGTTTGTGAGAAAATATGTTAAAAAAAGCAATCCTCAAATAAAGGGACGCGGAGAGTTACACGACGACGCCACCGTCGATCCTTGTATCGAGCCGCGACCAACTTCACCTCGCGTGCATTCTCGCCTGTGAAACTATACAGATTGGAATCTTGACGTTTCAGCCATTCCTTCGCAAACGAGCCTGCCGGCCGACGGGCGACCACGAACCCACTCCGAAGAATTCCTTCGGCCCCTTGGTAAATCCATTGCTGCCACTTGCGAAAAGTATAAATTCTCGGCGGAAATTACGAAGGTCGAATATTCGAGGTTACGACACAAGCTTCTCGAGCGCGAGAGCTTCGTGTCACACGCGAGGCAATACAGTTTTACTCGAGAGACTGTAGTTTTCGAATCATCGAGAATTGCGTAGGGCAAACACAAGTGTACTTGCTTTTTATCGATAAATAGCATCCAATTTTCTCACTGTTTACACGACTCTCTGTTGCTCTGAACAACTGCGGACACGAGTATTGCTTACGTCTGAATTATCGTCGCGGTGAATTATGACTGAGGATGACTGAGGATAATACTCGCCCGAATAAAAGTTGATATTTTGTATGCTTCTACACTGAAAATACGTGCGTCTGATTTTAGTCACGTGATATGTAACCAAATTCATACAGGATCAGCTCTGCCGATCACGCTTATCCCGCAAATTATTTATGTATGTATCGATGCGATGGATGCGCAGTTGGTGCACGCCTTCGGTGATCCTCAGAGTCAAACTGAGTTGTTCGCGGTCGGCAGATAGATGGGGGTCCGGATAGCCATGTAGTGGAATCGTTGAGTGGGAGGTTGAACTCTGAGAATTGATATTCATACTCGACGTATCGAATACGAACATCAAAACTCAGTTGTAATGAACGGCTGTATCGGCGCAGCTTTTCTGCAGTTCCCTAGCAAGTTGACGGACGGCTGCTTTTAGGGAAAAAAAAACTAAAAAACGGACCGAAAAACGGACACTTCCGTTGGGGAACGAAACGGACCGCAAAAACGGTAAAACGGGCCGTACGTTTGGATTGGTCCTTTTCGGTTGCAGAAACCGAGGAAGGTCCGAACATTTTTTATTAAATTCTTTGGCAAAGTTTTTTTATTTTTTTGTTGCTTTGCTTTTAATTCTGTTTTTAATGAAAAGACAATAAAAATACGATCTTGGTTCTTTTCGGTTGCGGGAACCGAAAACGGACCAAAGCAAATTTTTCGAAAAAAATCGTTCGGTCTGTTTTCGTCTTCCGCAACAGAAAAAAGAGCAAATGCCAACAAAGGAGGGTAACAGCGGCTGCAGTTGCAAACTTTACAAGCCAGGAATTGAACAAAAATGATGACAATAATGGCTGGATCGATCGCAGAAAGCTAAATGAGCCTTCAAAAAGGAGAATTAATAAAAGAAATTTATTGATCCGACGATAATGATAAGAGTATATCGGACCAAAAATAGGACCCACAGAAGCAGTGGCCATTCGGTTGAACTCAGGGCTACGAATTTATTGTTCACAAATAAAAGTGAAATAAAAATGTTAACAGTAAATATGAGCAACTCAGAAAAATGTTCAACTCTGGGCAAAATGGCGTCATCAACCTCACTTTCACCATGAGAACAAACGCTTTTTAAATCCCTCCCAACTGATTCGTATTGACTGAGGATCATATTCGTGCGAATAAAAGTCAAAACGACGATATATCGTGTGCTTATACACGGAAAATACGTCCCTCGGTTTTTAGTCACGCGATACGCAACGAAATCCATGCACGGTCGACTCTTCCGATGGCGCAAACGCCATCGATTTTCATCGATACATAAATAATGTGCGGTATAAGTCCCGTAAATTATTTATGTATCGCTGCAACGATATTGATAAGAGCATATCCGGACAAAACGAGGATGCTCAGAAACAGAGGCCGATCAGATGAGTCAGGACTATGAATCTATTGCTCACAAACAAAAAATTTAATTACATTTTTAACGGTTATTATGAGCATCCGATAAAAAAAGTCGTCTCACCAACTTTTAAAAAATTTGTCTCGACTTCGGGCACATTTTTTTAAAATTCGTCCCGCACTTGCTCAATGTTCACAAACAAAAAATAAAATATAATTTTTAACGGTTATTATGAGCATCCGATAAAAAAGGCGTCTCACCAACTTTTAAAAAATTTGTCTCGACTTCGGGCACATTTTTTAAAAACTCGTCTCGAACCTGCTCAATGTTTTTTTTTATTCGTCACGACTCAGCATTTTTTTTTTTCTAAATTCGTCTCGACTCTGAGCAACATCTTTTTAACTCGTTCCTATTCAAGAGACCGATTCAAGAAAACCCACTGTCTCGCAATACATTTTTTGTGAAAATGTTATGTTATCCAATTACGCTGCCGTTTGTTTTCCTACACTTTCCCGACTCTCGCCACGCGTGACAATAATTTGCGCTATATTGTTTTTTCTCCGCAGGAGCAGTGAAAGTCCCGAGTGTCTGTGTATAGGAGTGCACGGGTATCGTACTCACACGCAATTATCGTCCGACGTTCCACATTCGCAATATCGATCGACGGGAGCACAGTTTGTTTCTGTACGTGGACATATACCGTAGCCACCACACTTCGCGCTTTCCATCACCCATGCGAGTCGAAAGGCGAATTGATTATCTTATGCCGTGTACTCTCTCTGTCTGCAGCTTACTTTGTATCGCGACTACGGGTGGAACAAAGTCTATCGACGATTACCTCTTGCAGCCCGTTAAATCGTTGCAGCTAACGCGACTGGTTGTAATTATTGAATTAACGACTTTTTTTTCAAACCGCAAAGATATCGAACCCTCATGCCGTTACCCACATCTACTTACAAACAATCTCTACGCACTTACTCACCGCCACCAGCTCTTCCAATTAACCGGGTTCACACACCTCGTTACGGATCGTCGGTGTTCTCTGAAATAAATATAAAAAATATACATTACATGTAGGACAGTCGTCGATTGTTTTTGGATTTTTTAACGCGGTAATATGTAAATTCAGTCAACGACGAGAAAACAATCGCTGTTAACCGATTTCTACCATTGTCAAGTGTTAATGCCCTTTGGCTTATAATATGCACTAGCTGTTATGTCGGCTCGCGCGCTTGTAGTATCTGAGTATCTGAGTATCTGAGTATCTGAGTATCTGAGTATCTGAGTATCTGAGTATCTGAGTATCTGAGTATCTGAGTATCTGAGTATCTGAGTGTATCTGAGTATCTGAGTATCTGAGTATCTGAGTATCTGACTATCTGAGTATCTGAGTATCTGAGTATCTGAGTATCTGAGTATCTGAGTATCTGAGTATCTGAGTATCTGTGAGTATCTGTAAGGATCCATGCGAGTATCTGAGTTTCTGTAAGTATCAGTGTGAGTATCCGTGTGAGTATCCGTGTGAGTATCCGTGTGAGTATCCGTGTGAGTATCTGAGTATCTGTGAGTATCCGTGTGAGTATCCGTGTGAGTATCTGAGTATCTGTGAGTATCCGTGTGAGTATCTGAGTATCTGTGAGTATCCGTGTGAGTATCTGAGTTTCGGTGAGTATCGGTGTGATTATCCAATCGGCATGAACGTTGTTATTATGTAGATATTTAGTCGACAAAATCGAACGAAACGGACAAACGTCGCGCAACGTCTCTTGTTTTTTTTCTTCTCTTTCAACCATCCGAGCGGAGTATCTGTGAGTATCTTCGAGTATCTGTGAATAATGGTGTGAGTGCCCAATCGACATGAACTCTGTTATAATGTAGATATTTAATCGGCGAAATCGAACGAAACGAACAAACGTCGTCCAACGTCTCTTGTTTTTTTTTCTTCTTTTGTTTCTGCCATTTCAACCACCTGAGCGACGGAACGAGGCAAAAAAAAAATGGTAATTTATATGCACACGTACGAGCATGCCCATTCGTGCGAGCAATTACTTATTCGATGAATAGCGTGCCGCGGAGTCGCGGGTTCTCGCGGCGGGCAGCTACTACGGCTCCCCGTGTAGTCACAGGCGCGGGCAAATAGGCGTTTACTATAGTTATAGGGGTGAGATCGAAATTCACGTGACGCGACGAGAGGGGATGGCCGCGAGGCGGTCGGAAAATGCCGCTGCCAGCCCAGGTGAATGTCTAAGCGCATTACACGAGTTAGTCGACGAGCGTAATGCTCTCGGAACACATGATCGAACCATATCTGACTTTAACACGCGGGAAGAAGAAATATACATATACATACACTAATCGCGTGCCCGTAGCTCGCCCTTATAAATCAGAAATAAACAAAATATAGTAATAACGATAACGGTAATGTTAATGACAATGTGGAAGCGATGTCTTCCACTTTGACTATCTCGAGATTCGTTGGTTTCTCCATATCGGTAACGAGCTTCTCGATCCAGTAAGAAACGATATTGTGAACCGACAAAAAACGTAATAATAGAGCGTGGTTTTTTTCGGGAACGAAGCCTCGGGATTTCGGAGTCCGGTCCTTGCGCGACACTCGCTAGGAGTGGACACGGCGGCGAAGAAACTGTGGAGTTGTTATAGTGAAGTCCGATTTTTTTTTTAAACTTCTCTACCGTTCGCTTCCGTTTATTGTGGTTGCGAGTATGACGCAATACAGCAGCGGCGGCAGTGTGAGCGGAAGTAGCTCAAGTGGTAGCGGGGACCATCGGGATTTCAAGGACCGAACTGGACGTGCGGTCGAAGAGAAGATGTCGGTGAGCTTCCCGATCCTCTTTAGTAAGGCGGCTGCTTTCGTCCTAGATGGGAAAAACGAAATTACGATTGTTGGCCGGATTTTCCGGGAATTTTTACGAGATCATAGTTTTAGGCGTAATTAAAGAAAATGGGAAAACAGAAATTACCATTAGTGGCTAGATTACCTTGGATTACTGATTTTTTACTGGATTATAGTTTTACGCATAATTTTAAAAAAATATGAGAAAGAATTACGATTATTCACTGGATTGCTTTGGAATACTAGATTTTTACTGGGTTATATAGTTTTACGCGTAGTTAAAAAAATATGAGAAAAACTTACGATTACTCACTGGATTACTTTGGAATACTAGATTTTTACTGGGTTATAGTTTTACGCGTAGTTAAAAAAATATGAGAAAAAATGACGATTATTCACTGGATTACTTTGGAATACTGGATTTTTACTGGATTATAGTGTTACGCGTACTTAAAAAAAACGATGGGAAAAGAAATTACAATTATTGGCTGAATTACCTTAAAATACTAGATTTTTACTGGATTATAGTTTTACGTGTATTTAATTTAAAAAAACTTAGCTCGTTTGGATAGTTTTTAATACCGTGAATCGCGAGCCCTAAAAAAAGCGAGGAAACAAAGGAATACAACTCTACCATCCCAGCGAGTCACAACTGTGTTATGCCTAGGCTCTCGTCGATCAATCTTATGCATTTGCCACGCATTACTGTACACACGCTCTATACTTTACTCGATCCTACGACTTTCGTAAGTGACAAATTGATTTATTCGTCATTAATTCACTCGCACGACGACTCTTATTTTCCCGACGAACATGTACTTGTGTGAATCGTCGTAACTCTGTATTGGCGAACAGCAAATGTTTATATTCGTGTTATGAAGACTCGCTCTATAGTTTTGTTGGAACAGCTATTGATGACTATAGTACGCTCATACAATCACCCGCCGTTTTTAAAGGGTCTATTGATAAAGGGTCATTGCACTGCGTATATTTTTTCTGCGTAGAAAAAAAAAAACAACAACAACAATACCCTTCATTGCTCGGTGCGGGTTTGAATATTTGACGATGTAACATACGCGTTTGCCTGCGCCGGATGTATTAATCGCGATACGTGACTGCTTATGAAATCGATAAATAATAATGTGCAGCAGAGCGATATAGTATTAAAAAAAGTATAGTGATGGATCGTACCGAAGGATGTTGAAAAGAGTAAAAAAAAGAAATACATAAACAAGTCCCCTTTCAGGTGGCCGTACGTATCCGGCCTTTGGGAAAGAATGAGGCCGGACCTAGAGCTCTTCACGTGATTAATAACAAGGCAAGTTTTTTGTTAGGCTGCCTCACTGGTAAAAATATTTCTCTGACAATTTGTCTGAAAAACTCTAACCGGACCGTCTCAGCGATTTTCTCACATTTTTCTCCGTGTTTCTCTGCTACTTCCTAAATATCTCTACCATTTTCTCGGCACAACCTCCAGCGGTCACAATTTATCAAAGAAATCCAGAGTATTTTCCGAAAAATTCTGGAACATTCTGATTTTTTCTGATACAGTACGTTAAGAGATAATACGAGTTGTCTGTAAGATCTGCTCATTCGGTTACGCACTGTAAATCAGCAGAAATTGAATTTTTCCCAGATAAATTAATAGCCAGAAAAAACAATAAAGTTCATAGTTATTAAGAGAAGTCAGCAGAAAAATCATCAGAATTTCAGTCTGTCCGAATAATTCTGGACATTATCGCCGGCCAACCGTGCAGAGAATTACGTAAAAAAAATTCGGGATTTCCCTGAAACTTTCTAGGAGAACGACTTTATATATACTTTCTACAAAAAAAAGTCAACGAAAATTTTACTTTTCAGAAAATACTTTCTGAATATAGAAGAGAAACAGGTTTAGAATATCAACAAAGTTCATAGTTTTTCGGAGAAGTTGGCAGGGAAAATCAGAGATTTTTAGAACAATCAAGAATACTTAGATTCCAAAAAATCCGTGACTTTTACTGAAAAGTTACTTTGAGAAATTCAGAGGACTTACCACAGAAATTTCTGATAAAGTGTCCAAGACTTTCAGAGAAAGTTTCAGACATATTCCGAGAAATATTTTCGCCAGGGTTACAAAAAATAAAAATAAAAAGGCAAGCGCGATTGCTTATTGTTCGTCTAGATGGTATTGCTCGAGGATCTGGAGAACGACAAGCAGAAGCGTGGAATACCTCGGCAATATCTCTACGACATCGTCTTCGGGGAAGATTCTACTCAGGTATTGAAGAAGAAAAAAAAGACCTGAAGAGCAGGCACACATAGTTGGTTCTCGGTTTGTTATGGTAAGGAATACCAACGGCATTATTTGATTGAGCTCAGGAAGCGGTTTACGAGGCTACGACGAAGTCCCTCGTGCGAGACATACTGGACGGATACAACGCCACTGTATTTGCATACGGTGCCACGGGGGCAGGAAAGACACACACTATGGTCGGTAGCTCGAGCTCGCCGGGTGTAATGGTGCGTGCCCTCAACGACATATTCCTCGAGTCGCGCCGCTCGCCTGACAGCGTCGAGTTTGCGGTGAGTCGGGCTTTGATCGCAATCGAAGATTAAAAAATCTATAACCCGAAAAAAAGTTTTTTTAAATTTAATTTAAAAGTTTGTATTTCAACCCTTCAACCCTTCAATAGAAATACAGCATTTTGCGTAATTTCAATTCTCAGAAATTCCCCGAAAATTTAATAATTACCAGAGCAGATAAAATAATTAATCCCTTCGCTACTAAATTCGCGAAAATTTAATTTTTTTTTATTGAAGTATATTAAAAATTAATTTAATATTTCAATCGCGTCCGACAAATCGGCAGACTCCCTAAAAGTTTGAATTTCAACGATTCGACGAGCAGTGGAAATACAGCTTTCCGCGAAATTTCCATTTTGGAAAATTTCCAGAAAGCTTGATAATTACTAGAGCAGATAACAAAACGAATTAATCTCTTCGCTACAAAGTTCGCGTGTGACAGGGAGCGCGCTGCTATGCAATGCATGCAATCACGGGGTCCGACCGGCGTTGATCTATACTCCTGCTGCGGCAGTACCATCCCTTTTCATTGATCCGACAAGTGCGGTCAGCTCGAGAGTTACCGCGTTCGCCAGTAGAAGAAGAAGCGTTTCGGCCGACCGGAATCGTGCCCGCGCTCTAACCACTGACCTTTACTACTTATCGCTCGAGGCCATGGCTGCTCGCATCTGGTTGATTAACGTCCGAAAGCCCAGCGTGCTACTTCGTTTTATACTTTCAGCGTTTGCCCAGATCGCTGATAAACGTTCGCGAAAGAATTTACTTTTTGATAGATAATGGTTTTTTTTTTTTTTTTTTTATTTTCTAAGATTTCTTCGCAATCGATACTCTTCACTATCTATTACATATACGATGCTTCAATGAAATCGATTAATTAAATACAATTTTTCGGGTCAGCTAACAATGTCCTATATGAAAATATGTAACAAGAATAATGGAGACCTGTTGAATCCGAGCCCCGGTTATTTAGAGTTGGTCGATAATGGTTCCTTTTTTTGCTAGATATATTACTTTTTGATCAAATTTCGGATTTATTTGAGGGAAATAAATAAGTAAGCATCTCATCTCTTCTCTGGGTGTGTCCAATAGATTATATAAATAATATTAAAAAATGGTTCCTCTTTTTTGGATGTTCGACGATTTCTTCTCGATTGATACTCTTCCATAGTTATTATATATAGGGCGCTCCAAATGAAATCAATTAATTAAATGCAATTTTCGTGTTAGGTAACGATGTCTTATATGGAAATATATAACGAGAATATTCGAGACCTGTTGAATCCGGGCTCCGGTTATTTGGAGTTGCGTGACGACTCCCGAGGTCGCAACGTGCAAGTCACGGGTCTCACCGAGATTTCCACCAGTTCCACCGAAGAGGTCGGTCACACTTTAACGCATCTATCTTTCTCGAGCCACTGCATGACGAGGATACTTTTGTGGTGTCACTGAAACATAAAAAATAAATAAATAAATGTATTGCTCAGGTAATGAAGC
The DNA here is from genome assembly GCA_030522725.1 of Ichneumoninae sp. B BG-2022a. Taxonomy (NCBI): domain Eukaryota; kingdom Metazoa; phylum Arthropoda; class Insecta; order Hymenoptera; family Ichneumonidae; species Ichneumoninae sp. B BG-2022a. The sequence goes on from JAPYZD010000766.1 coordinate 9,531, forward strand.
TGCTCCACAAAGGTAATATTGCTCGTACAGTCGAGCCGACAGCCGCGAACGAGACTTCATCGAGGAGTCACGCGCTCCTCAGCGTCATAGTTAGACAAACGATAAGACCTTCGTCCGGCGACCTGAGGCACCGAGCGAGAATAAAGCAGGGAAAACTTTTTATGATCGATCTGGCTGGCTCCGAACGTGCCAAGCAAACTAAGGTGAAGTTAATTGCGAATTTTCTTCGAAGGGGTGTCTAACTTTTGTCTATAAATGGCTGGCTGGGTGTAAATTTGACGAGCATAAACTGCAGTTCTTGTTCTATAAATAAGCTACCAGACAGAATGAGTATAAAAACTTCTAACAAGTGCACAGTCAGCGCGAAAAAGAATACACGAAGATAAATTGAAGATATCAAAAAAATCTTATATTTTTGGGAAATTGGATTTCTACTCAATTAAAAAAATTGTCTCTTGACTTCTACCTCAATATTTAATACGGACCTAATTTCGTGCTCGGGCCGAAAAAAATACATGAAAACAAATTGAAGATGACAACAAATTTTATATTTTTGGTAAAATGAATTTCTGCCCAATTAAAAAATGGTCTCAACTCCTACCTCAATATTTATTTCTGGAGTTCGAACAGCAATTTTTTCTCTAAGCCATTTATAGATAAAAATTGGACGCTCTCGACGCACAGGAAGAGTCGAACATGCGTTAAATTCTTATCAAAAAAATAATTGCAGAATCAGGGCAAGCGTCTTCAGGAAGGTGCGCACATAAATAGATCGTTGCTGGCTCTCGGCAACTGCATAAACGCACTGAGCGGCGGTGCTCGTTACGTTAATTACCGGGATTCGAAGTTGACGAGATTGTTGAAGGACGCTCTGAGCGGAAACTGTCGAACGGTGATGATAGCCCACGTGTCGCCGGCTCCGGCGCACAGGGACGAGAGCAAGAACACCTTGATATACGCCGACAGAGCGAACAGAATAACAAACAAAGTTGAACGAAACATCGTCGACGTCACGTATCACGTGTCCCAGTATCGCGATATAATAAGCGATCTCAAAAACGAGATTTCGAGACTGAGGATAAAGATGCAAGAACCGGAAAGGCCCGCCGGTAGCGAACCGGAAACGAACAGGAGCTCCACAAGTGCGAAGCCCAAATGCAGCGACCTGAGAACGCTGAGGGAGAAAATCGTCTCGGCTTTCAAGGAACAAATGAGACTGAGGTATGTAAAAGTATGATTTCCTCACTTATTACAATTTTGCGCATAGCTTTGTCTATCAGAAAGTTCGTTGATCGATTCTTAGCTTCCTCATAGAGGAAGCTACGTGCAAAATTGTAATAAATATAAAATAAATCAAGGAAGCTGTACAAATTACTTTGCACCTTTTAAAAAATGGATTTTACTTATTTTGTACCGATTTTTAAAATTTGTTTGAATTATTATTTTTTTACTGCTTTATATTTTTGCGACTCACCATCTTTCACGATGATTGTTACGCCCGTTGTGAAGTCGGAATTTTACAAAATATTCAAAAACTTATAAAATTTTATCGGGTGGATCGATTCTTGCCAAATTCATGGATACAGAGCTTTCTCTATGAAGAAGCTAAAAGAAGAGTAAGAAACAAAGTCGAAGGTCCTGAATAAAGTATTTTTCCAAGACGAAAGCTCATGGAACTGGACAGCCATCTGCTGGGACTGAACATCGCAGCCGAGCAGCAGCACTCTATAATTTCACACTGGGAATCGAGAAACAACAAGATGTACAAGGTATCGAGAGAGCCGGAAGTTTCACGACGTCCGGGTACGGACAGTCAGTTCGAGGAAGCCGAGGACGATGGTGAGAGAACGACGAGTGAAATCCTCGACGGGTATTTTTATATAACTTTGTATTCCGCAGATCTGCTGCAAGACCCTGAGGAAGAGGACGTGGCAGTGCAACACGCGTGGACCGAGTTGGCCGAGATAAATAAAGAGCAGGAGAGATACGCGGAGCTGCGCGCCGTGGCTCAACGAGAACTGGAGAACTGCAGGAAAAGAAGTGCTTCCCTGGAAGACGTGAGTTCTTCGATGACACCGAAGATATCTGCATAAGACGAAATTTCATCAAGTTTAACGACTGGGTTCAGCAGCGCACAAACTTCACTCGGGGAAGTTCACTTGGAGAATAAAATTTTACAAGTGAACAATTCTTTTTCTTTCTAAAGCAGTGCATCGTCAGAGATGAACTTCGATGTCATGCAGATATCTTCATCGTCACATAGCACAGAAATATTTTTGAAAAGTTTCAAAAATATTTTTTGAAATATTTAAAATCTTTTCTTTAATATTGAAAATATTTTACCTATCTTAAAAAACATGTGTAAAATGTTTTAAGAACATATTTGAAAATATTTTATCACTAGGTTTCGGAAATATTTCGGATGTATTGAAAGATTAAGTATCGCTGAAATATTTAAGAAACGTTTCGTTGGAATACTTTGTCAGAATATTACAAAATATTCTTTTTATATATTACACAAAGATTTCCTAAGATTTGAAAGATTGAAAATATTTCTGAAATTATTTCAAAATATTTCGTGCTATATGGGTAGGCTAATAAAAATATATAGAAACTAATAAAAAATAGTCCCGCGTCGGTTGACCGTTGAACCATCGTCTAACATCGTTTTTTGTTGCTCCCACCGATAACAGGAATTACCAGCTCGAATAAACTCCGACGAGGAGCGGGAGCTTCTGACCCTGATGTTGCGAGTCCACGAGCTCGAGGCCGACAAGATGATGCTGCAGAGTGAGCGGCTGGTGAAGCAGCACGAGCTGAGACGTCGAGAGCTTCTTCTTCTTCGCTACGATCGTCAGCGCCAGATATCAGACGAGATAATAACGAGGCAGCGAAGGATAATGGAAGGTTCGATCCCCTCGAATCCGATTTCCGCGAGTGTTCGGAATCTGTAAAAAAAAAAAAAAACATTAAATTAATATTTTTTCAGACGGACGAATGGTACTTCCGCCGGATTTGCAAGATTTGTACTCGATGTATCAGCAGGAGATCCACGCCGCTGCCTACAACGACAGCAATCTCGGGGATCTCTCGGTCTCGTCGATGATTTTCGACAACAGGCTTCCACCGATCTCTCGAGGAATGAATTTCGAAGCGATGAGCGACGACTCGAGAATACAAAGCGGGTACGTTAATTTCTTCCCCGGAGTTCTGATCCTTTCCTTTATAATTTTCCACTCGCGGAGGTGAAGGTCGAACTGTTGTACATTCGTACAAACGAAACGCACGTGCTCCGGAAGACGATCGATCGAAAAGTGTCTCTTCACACACGCACGAGTAGCAACGAAGTTTATCAACTCGGCGGGATCTTGGAGGGCTCTCCGATGTCCGGGCTTCGTAACGACGATCGATTAGCTTTTAGCTCTCGTCTGTTGCGAACTCGCCTGTGTAGGGCTATAAGCATTAGCTCACCTTGTCCCGCTTCGCGTACAATATGTTTAGAGGAGGAGTTTAGAGTTTTCGCAGGTGCGCGCAGGGTCGGTCGCTTAATGACCGTGACGAGATAGACTCTTTCCGCTTTTATCGCGAGGATAGCTTCAATAATTTAATCGACTTTTGACGTTTCTTTCTTATTTGTTGTTGTTTATCGTCGTTGAGTTTATCCAAGTCCAAACGGCGTAGTTTTTGTAGCTCGACGGACGTCGATTGGGGACTCTTCGTTGCCAGCGATCCAGCAAACTGCCGAAGTGGAAAGAGTCATAAGACCGATCGTCTACCCACATAGCACGAAATATTTTTTAATCATTTTCGAAATATTTTCAATCTTTCAAAGCTTACGAAATATTTCTAAAATATATGAAAATAATTATTAAAAAATATTCCGTCAAAATATTCCAACGAAACGTTTCTTGAATATTCCAGAAACATACTTAATCTTTCGGCACATCTGAAATATTTCCGAGACATAGTGATAAAATATTTTGAAATATTTGTTATTTCTTTAATGTTCCACCGAAATGTTTTTACGAATTTTCCTGTATTTATGCGGGTGTGTATATTTACGCATATGAACTGCTTAATTTTTGTAGTTCGACCGAGACCGATTGGGATTCTCCGTTGCCACCGATCCAGGAACCGCCCGAAGTGGAAAGAGTTATGGGACCGATTGTTCATCCATTGATCTCGCCGGGTGTACTCTTCCCGCCTATATCTTCTTCTGGCCGAAAAAATCAGTCAGTATCGAAACTACAGCAAATTGTATTTTTTTAAAATTAATTTAGTAACTTTATCCAAAGATATTGTTCCCGTTTTCCTCCAGAGACAAACTGCGAAGAATATCAAGTGACAACAGCGTGGACACGTCCTCGAGAATCCCGCGAACCTCGACCACGAGATTGAACGATCTGAACAGACCCAATCGACGGTTACACAGCTGAGGTAGATACAGACTCGAGTCACAGACGCATTTCAGCATCTTTGTGAAAAATGTTTACACTGATAAAAAAGATTGTAAATGTAGTGCACCGGACTGGAAGTTTTTATGAAAAGACTGATGCATTAAATTTAATGTACAATCGTGATGAAAATTTAATGAACTTTTACAGTGAAATAAATGTAAATTATTGAATTTAAAGTACTTTCGTAGTAAAATTAAAGCAAGTTATTAAAACTAAAGTATTTCTAAAGTTTCGAGTAAACTGTACATACATTTTTCATCATAAGTGTACATTATATTTAATATGCCAGTTTTATGCATGAAAACTTCTTGTACCAGTGCATTAAATTTCATACGAATTTTTTTTAAGTGTGCGTATTAATTGCAGTCACAGAGGCGTTTCTGCGAAGTGATGGGCAACGTTCTATTTTCTTTTCCTCGAACAGAATCGGCTACGACAAAATCGACGGACCGGAGGTCTCCCGCATCGCGCACTCGGACGACGAAAAAATCGTGCGATTCGTTAAAAGTAGACGCTGGGAGAACGAGCCTGGGGGGCTCGATCGCGCGTCTTCCTGCGTCTCTGACGAGCGATGGAGTCGATCTTTTGAGGCTCGAGAGGAACCTGCGAGTCAGCGGATTGCCGATGTTCGGTGCTCGCCGTCGATCGCCCGAGACTTCCGGGCTCTTCATCAGGAATGCCGGATAATCGCGCCGTCTCGTCGTCGACGATATTCGACTCTCGGTCCGAGCTGATTCTTCGTTTTTCTCGAGGAGTTTTGAAGCTCGAGGTGATCGACGATTGTCTCGCGAGGCTCGAAGCTCCCTCGTCGCGAAACGTATCGTTTCTTCTTTTATTCTGATACGGCGGTCTCTCCGAACTCAGGCCCGTAAATTTGTAACCGGAAGTCGTCGCTCCCGTCGCTCCGACTCGAGACTGTGCCCATGTATAGCAGCGTTAAATATATTTCTTGATTGTCGCTCAAACATCATTGTTTTCTCATTACCCCGAGGATATCTGCACGAGACTAAATTTCATCGAGTTACAACGGCTATTTTTTTTATCGCAGAAACTTCGCTCTGTAAAGTTCACTCCGAGAATAAAATTCTACGAGTGAACAATTTTTTCTTCGTAAAGCATCGCATCGACAGAGACTTGGAAAATATGAAATTTGATGTCGTGTACTCCTCAGGGTCGTGTTTTCTCCATTCTCGAGCGACGAAGTAATTTTTTTCAAACGGATGAAAAAAAAAAGTCTCACTTCCGTTCTCTGCGGTGAGAAATCGACTTCGGTCTTTCGCGGTATTCCGTGCGACTCCAAGAGTCGAGCGGTGGACTCGGCGAACTCGGACGTCTCGTCCTCGGTTCTGGACTTCAGCATCGAAGTTTCTTCTTCGTCGGTCGACGAGGCTCGGAGCGGAACAACGGTCGGGACTTTCGAGTTCCATTCGTTGAGACGGTCGTCCCACAGATTCTTCCTCTCTTTCCAGTAGTGAAGCGTCTGACCGTACACCAAGTTGTCCCTGCAGAGCAGCCTCTGACAGCACGACTGCCGGAAGATAATCCGAACGTGGTTTACTTTCGTTGTTTCCAATAAATTGTATTTATCGTTTACATCTTACTATCGTCATCGTGTCTGGCGGATCGTAGTTTCCCAGTATCTCGTCCTTCTTAAAATCCTCGATCTTCTGGGACAGCTCGCTCAATAGATTGTTCATGTACTTGGACACGACCTCGAGACACTCGGGGGTCATGGCCGTCGGAAAGGTCACTGATAAATACTCCAATAGGCTGACGCCGAATGTCTGAAAATAAAGAGAAAAAAAATCAGCGGGCGCTCCAAAATAATTATAAGGAAGAATAATAATTATAAATAATTGTACGGACCGAAGGAAAAGATAAAAATGTCACGATTATATCATTAATAATACTATCGATAGAATAATACAATAACAGTTTTTGATGCTGGCTGCTGCAGATAATATTGAAAATAATACTGAAAATAAAGAGAAAAAATCAGAATTCTTCAGAAGAAGAATTCGTCACGATTATCGTAGATACTATCGATAGCATAATACAATAAAATTGTTCGGTACTAGTTGCTGCAGATAATATTGAATGAAAAAAAAATGTAAGGCCCGTTGATGACTCACGAACATATCCGATCTGGTTAGGCTCATGTCCTTGTGGACCAGCGCAACGTAGCCGATAATCCGATCCAGCTGTTTGGGTTTATTGTGAAAATCCAGAAGAAGATATCCCATAGTCTCCATGATAACGGTGAACTTGGCATTGGTGCGAGCGTCGAAGTTCAACGGAAGTCGCGTCTCGTTTGTGAAATATTTCGTGTATCGGGGATAAATCTCGCAGAAGCTGCAACCGACGGATTACCAATGAAGCTAGGCTGCGACGACGAGAAGGGAGGTCATGTGTGCGCGCGGTACGGGATTAGCGTATCCGGTACGCGACCTCGCCCATGCATCACCGGTCGCACGGGATCTCTGACGCGCGTTCGTCAATATCGCTGAGCCAGCAATATCTAAATATAGTGTGCGAGCTGGGGAAATTGAAACGAGCTTTTGGATACGCCGAATAGCTCCGCTTTGCTTTGGAGCAGTTGCAAATATTTTGAGCACATATTTTATTCATTTTTTTTTTTATTCCTCCGGACAGGATTAAGCGAGAAGCGTACCCGGTGAAAAATACGCTTCCATGAAATTGCGGACTGTTCTCCACACCGATCCAAACTTGCTTGACGAGAGCTCGTTGATCGGGCGTTAATTTTATGTATTCTCCGACTCTGCTGCCCGCGCTTCCCATCCTTCGCGACCTCTCGCAACGTTGCTGTCTCAAGGCCACCCTCAATTAACTCTTGTCACGGAAATTGGGGCAATGCTCGCCAAACGCCTTGTTTTTCTGGTTTTTTCGTCTCCACACTGACAACGCCGGAGTTAAGTGTTGTCACATCATTGACGCCAAATTCATTCCAGTAAAAACTCATTTGCGTCAAAAAGTAACTAAGTTGGAGAAACACCATGTCCATAAGTGATGTCATACAGGAAAACGTCATGTCCTAATTGAAAATCTCTATTTTCAACCCGAAGTGACGACATACTGAAATATGTCACTTCCGGTCTAAAAATCTTATTTTTCGACCGACAGTGACGTCACACCGGGAATGCATCACTTCCTATTTGAATATCTCATATTTCAACCGGAAGTGACGTTATACCGGAGCTACGTCACTTCCGGTTTTAAAATCATATTTTTAGACCGGAAATACGTCACTTCCTGTTTGGAAATGTTATTTTTCGACCGCATGTAACGTATTTCCGGTATGACGTCATTTCCGCTGGAAAAATGAGATTTTCAAATAGGAAGTCGTGTATTTCCGGTTTGACGTCACGTTCGGTCGAAAAATTAATCTTTCCGACCGAAAATGACGTGGTTTCTTTGTGACTGAAATTAATTTGGCGTACCAATACAGTGAGACGTTAATTGAATGATTCATGATTTTAGAGATAGATGAATAATAAATGAGCCTACCGTGGAGCGATGAGACCTGCAAAAGAGACTATTATTATTTTTTAAGTAGAAATACTATTGGAATATTAAAAAAAGGAGTTTTAATTTATTGCGACAAATGTGTTTAACAAAAATATCAGAGGAACGCATTAATGACATCTGTAGCAGTAGTCGCGTGAAAACGACGTTATATCTCTTTGTTGATGGCGACTTATTCTCCCTTTCAATCTGACTCTCGCATATCTTAGATACTAGTGAATTAAAGAAATTTGCGTTTACCAATGCGCTTGTTTTTTTTTTAAACTAGTATCATAAATCACACTCGTTTCGAATTGTACAGAGCTCTCTCTATCTCCAATATCGCGCCGACTTCCCCAATCAATCATTCAAAGTTCCAGCGCTCGGCGAGCGAAAGATGAACACAAATCCTTTCCCAACGTCCTTATCGAAGAGCGATCTCTCAGAGTCCGTTTTTATTTTACTTTTCATTCCTTTTTTTTAACGTAACTGCTCGGCGGACAAAACTCGCTCGAGACATGGACGAGCACATCGGCTGATTCGCCGAACGCTGCGCGCCTCACTCGATATTAATTTCCTGTTTTCTTCGTTCTTCCGCAATGCCCCTTTATGGGTGCGGTAATCTTTGATTAAAATCCCCAAAGCCCTCCCACCGAGGGCGATGGATTTTATACGGTTTTTTTTTCTCACGTACCGTCGAACATCTTTGCCGCTAGAAGGCTCGACGACCAACGTTCTCTCTTAGGACAAGGCCGCGGCGCTGCCGGGTGCGAATATCTTCACGTGTCTGTCGTGAAGTTTGTACAGGTAGCTCGTCTTTTCCGCCCAATGGTACTTCCTCCTGATGGTGTCGACCCTCCAGGAGACGTTCATACGACCGGAAATGTCGTTGGCGTGTCCGGTGCTCAGAGGCTCGACGGTCACCATGAGGTGCGCCATATTTTTCAGACCTATGACGATCATGTCCGGCTGACAACTGTCCGGATCCGCCTTGTAAGTGTGAGTCATGATGCAAACGGACAATGTCGGCTCAACCTGCATCAGCGATCTGAGATATCTCACGTAGAACCAAACGTCCTTGAGACTCAGTCTCATGTCGAAGAGGTGACTGAGATCGTCGACTATGACGACGACCGATTCCCGCGATTTCATTACCTCGTGACATTTGTTTCTCAGACAGACGAACAACTGATGAACGAGATTCGCGTCGAGTTTCATTATATCGGGAAGATCGGACTCCTCGCTCTTGCGACGTCGCGGCTTGTCCAGATCGACGTTCGCCGCGTCCACCGAATCGTGACCGAGGTCCTCGACGTTGTCCGCCATTATCTTCATCGGCTCGGTCACGACCACCTGGCCCCTCTCCCGCAACACGTTCAGATTGTAGCCGAGCTTCATGCCGACGTTGTGATAGTGGCCAAATGTGTTGTGAAACAGCACGAGACATATACCGTGACCCTTCTCCAGCGCTCCGGACAGTATCGAATTCACGACAAAATTCGCGTCGCTTCCGTGCTGCTCCTCTATCAGGATCATCTTTCCGCACATGTCTATCCTGTCTATGCCCAGGGCACCGCACACGGAATCCGTCATCTCTTCGGACGTACCTAGAAACAAAATTTTTTTGATTAACTTATATTGACCGACATCGAGTTACCAACTCATTATTTTTGTATGACTATTATTTTTTTTAAATGACTTCATTAAGTGTTTTTAAAAATGTTTTTTCTATGTTTTTTATGTTTCTGTTTTTATATTTTCTATGCACGTGGAAATGTTAATTTTATATGAAGATTTTATATGGAGATGTTTTAAATATGTTCCTATTATGATTGCAATACTACTTATAAATATGTAAGAGGTGAGGAGCTGTAATTAAATTAAATAAATAAATGATTAGCTCAGCATTAGTATTGGATTGATTGTTGACGACACGTTACGTTTTATATTTTGGATTCGAGGATCGACCTGATTGATAAACTAATATAAATGCAAGTAATTAATGTACAGATTGATTTACTCGTGTACTTGGGGTACGAGGTAGCTACATACTTTGCTACTTGCCAGGCTGCGGTTTGTTCTCTCAGAAATTATTCTTGCAGTTACAAATTTTTAATGCCCATGACGAATACGGGCTTCCTTTGTCGATGTAAATGTTGCTATTTTGTATACGTAATTGAGGGGGTATAATAATTGAGGTACAGATTGATGTACTCGAGTACTTGGGGTAACTCGCATGTAGTTTGTTACTCAAGTCGTAGTGAATGCTCGAGTACTCGGTCGAATGCTCGGTAGTAAGAAATTACTCTCAATGTTACAAATTTTTAATAACCGGGACGAATATGGACTTCCTTTGTCGATATTCACGCCGCTGAGGCGGCTAACCTCAAACACTTCCATTTAGCCTAAAAATTCAGCCACATCGAAAATCTTGTAAATCGAACAAATATCGAATTTCGTAATCGTTAAGGTCATCGATTTTAATCGTGCTTGTCTCGAATTAAACTCACCTCTTCGACGTCGCTACGTATATTTGAGCGTTCTTAACTCGAATTCTCGGATATAGAACGGATAACTCGCGCGGCTCAGGTTTTATATATTGTTTATCCTCGTCGCACGTAGGTAACTCTCGGGGAAGTCAATATAGATATATCAATTATCAGGCATTAAATCTGCACGAGCGTAAAGTGTGAGAACGATCGATAAAAAAAAGGTATTATGAGAAGCGTCGACGTTTGTCGCACGAGCGCACACACACACACACACACACAAACGGCGAGCCGTCGATTTTTAAGTCTGCGATTTAGTTCCGAGGCGAATGTCCTTGGGAATTAAAAAAGCTCACCTGTTCGATAATCAGCGGGCAGCGTCGACTTCCCCATGCAACGGGCCTCGATGCACGGTTCGATGCAGTCGATCGGTGAATTTTATTTTTAAAACGGGTCTTTCGAAATCCTTAATTAGATCTCTATTCGTTACATTTGTTATTCGACTGAGTCTCTTAATGTAGAATACTGGCGGTCCAGCGCTGTTCGACTGCTGTAGTTGGGTTACTATTTTTAACCTTTGAAGTACGGGAAACTTTTTGCCGAAAGCAAACGACCTTTAAACAGTTCTTTTAAGCACAAAAAACAATACGGATGTTCGTAATAAATCTTCTGCTTTATCAAAAAAACAACACTTCAAGGTATGCCTGTGAATTTTTACATATTTTTTTAGAATGTCAACTTCTTCCTCGGATTATTCGAAGGTTGCGTCTTGGCAAATTCTAGGTCCTCGTTAAACAAGGATCCCGTACATGAAGGGTTAACATTGAGATTGAAAGGGACTCCTTTTATGAGAGAAAATCTTCGAAAAGCATCGACGAAGCAATACAGAAAGTGTATAAACGATTCTCCAATACCAAAACCTGAAAAAGAAGACGCAGGTCATGAAGAAACTGCTTGCAAAATTTTGTCAAGAGATTTGTTGTCGGTTGGGAGAACACTGGACACCACTGAAGTCACGTGATCGCCGTGAAACGCGTCTCCCGTCTTTCGCCCTTTGGGCAGTCGGGAGGTGAAAGAATCATCGATTACGGGAAGCAGCAGGATTTTGACAAACGCGATGTCAAAGTAACACGTGGCTGTCAGCTGATAATGCGCGCGCGCCGTTCCGAGTTTTTCCTCGACCGTCGGCTGCTCTCTCCGACGAATATCACGGGATATCAGTATGAGGCCAGCGGTTTCCCTGGAACGATCGGAGACGCGTGCTCTCCTCTCTGCTCCCGTCACAGATCGAACGGTGCTGACTTTTTTTTCTTTCATTGCGAATTTATTCACATAAATGTTCATCGATAAATCGCGAACCTCGTATGACTCGCGAATCACAACACGCGCGAGTATTCCACGACACGTTTTTTGCTCGGACGATCGAAGACGCGCTATCGATGATGATTGCGCAAAAAAAGTCCACAGTTCGTTCTCTCATGAATGAAGTAGTGACCTTCGCGGAAGTTATTGACCGAATCTATTTTTTTCTTCCGTCCCGGGAGCCAAAGTGATATTTTTAACGACAGCTTTTCAAGGAGCTTACAGTCACGACAGACCTAAAGTTTTCACGATAAAAAAATCATCGATCTGAAATTTTTTTGCATTTAAATTTATTTTTTTGTGACTTAATATATCAGTGATCTCACATTTTTTGCATACATTTAATTAAGTTTTCCTTGTATTTCGATGTAGGATATCAGCGATCTCACATTTTTTTTTGCATACGTTCCATTCTCAATTTTTTATTGATGTTTTTCTTGGGATTTACAACATCAGCGGTCATAAATTTTTTTCCATAAATTTAATTTTCATTTTTTTCTTTATGTTTCTTGTGATTTAGGATGTCAGCAATCTTACATTTTTTGCATATTCTTAATTATGAAAATCGTTATTTATTGTTTTTATTGCGATTTACGATATCAGCGATCTCACTTTTTTTTTGCATACGTTTAATAATCCATTTTTTTGTTGTATTTTTCTTGCGATTCAGGATATCAGCGATCTCACAATAGTTTGCGCAATGGGACTATAAATTTCTCCACTTCCGAAGAGACTGCCCAATCGACGGATTCGCCAAGGTACGAAGAAAAAATTTGTTAAAATTCCCTCCGTAATAAATTTCTTTAATTCATCTCTTATTCATAACTTAGGCAAGCCGTTGCAGTAGATTTTTGTTGTTTACTGTCTTTGGACACAGGCAGCTTTGGCTGTAAAAGAGAGAATAAAAATGGCATCGTCGACAGACAAGAGGCTTTCGAGATGGTACTTTGGCGGTGTAGCTTCCTCCGGGGCTGCCTGTGTGACTCATCCCTTAGATCTGCTGAAGGTATTACTCGGCTATCCATTTATTTTTACACCCAGCGAAAAAACGACAGCGGAGACTGTACGGTCTCATTCATAGATATGAGAAATATTATTTTTATTTATAGAAAAGACACCGCAAGAGAATGCTATATCCGTAATTTTTGAATAGCCTTCGTTAAGACTGTAGAGAGAAACGAATTTAGCGATGCGGAAATCCTACGAAGTTTTATAAATAGAAAGAGTATTCCCGAAATGTTTGATTATCATGGCCAGGCTTTATATAACTCGCGTTGCGTAACAGGATACCCGTAAGATATTTTCATTTTTTTTTTGTTCACATTGCTATGAGCTTTTTTCACTGTAATCGTACTTTGAATTAACGTTTATTTTATTCCCCGTACGAAACCCTCTGTGACTACTAATCACTCTACACCTGTTTATCTGCGAGTGCACGAAATCAATTTTTTTACCCGCACAGATGTACATAATGCATCCTTGGATTGTCGAGTTACTCGCACGTGTACAAACACCCGCGAACTGTCGGGTGCAAAGATCGATACGTGTTTTCGCTTCGTAGGTCCAATTGCAAACTCAACAGGAAGCCAAGGTGTCAATTGCAAAGCACACTTTGAATATAGTTAAGAAACAGGGTATATTTGCGCTGTACAATGGACTCAGCGCTTCGTTGCTACGGCAGGGAACTTATTCCACTATCAGATTCGGCGTCTACGAGGTATAAATTTAATAAAAAAAAATAAATAAAACATTTCAATAATAATAAAAAACTGATGGTTTCTTACGATCGAACAATTTATAGATCGGAAAGCAGGCCTTCGAGAGCGACGGGAAAACGATGCCGTTCTATCAGAAGTTACTGCTGGCCGGATCGGCCGGGGCAGTCGGTGGGGTTTTCGGTACCCCAGGAGATCTCATAAACGTTCGTATGCAGAACGATGTAAAACTTCCTCCGCAACAGAGACGAAAGTTAGTGAGAATCAACAATCTATGCTCACTATAAAAGAAAAATTGTAAAGTTAATGTACCGAACTGAAAGTTTGTATGCAAAAAAACTGGTACATTAAATTTATTTAATGTTCAATTGTGATGAAAAATTAATATACTTTTTCATCGAAATTGAAGTAAATTACTATAAGTAAAGTATTCGCAATTTTTTTAATACACTAAATATTCATTTTTCATCACAATAGTACACGAAATGAAATACACCGGTTATTTCATAAAAACTTCGTCCCGTACATTCAATATCATACGATTTTTTTTACAGTGATGTTTCATACAATTTCAAGTTTATTTCTTCGATTCGTTATTTATTCTGCACTTTTGCAGTTACAAACACGCTCTTGACGGTCTGATCCGGGTAAGCCGAGAGGAGGGCGTGATGAAGCTCTTCAACGGATGCTCGACCGCAACCGGAAGAGCGGCTCTTATGACGATCGGACAATTAAGCTTCTACGATCAGATCAAACAGTATCTTTTGCAATCCGGAAAATTTGACGACAGTCTTGCCACGCACTTTACCGCGAGCTTATCCGCTGTGAGTACAAATTTATAAGCTAGCTTATAACAATCAATGCTATAGGTCGCATAATTATTTAAATCATCAAATTAAATTAATTAATTAACTTGAAAAAATTAATTAACTTTGAAAAATTAATGACCTTGAAAAAATTAATTAATTAACTTATTTATTCGCAGGGAGCTATCGCCACGACCCTGACGCAACCGCTGGACGTTTTGAAAACCCGAGCGATGAATGCAAAGCCCGGAGAATTCAAGGTACGAAAAACTGGAACCCGAGTATCCAGTGACTCGTGTCTGATGTGAATTTACTTTAATTTCAGAATATGTGGAAGCTCGTTCTCTACACCGCCAAAATGGGCCCGTTGGGTTTCTTCAAGGTATTTTGTCTCGAGCAGAAAAATGTTCATTACTCGTCCCGAAGGAAACATCGCTAATGAAATTTGCATTTTTTTTTCCTCCAGGGTTACGTACCAGCTTTCGTGCGGCTAGCTCCTCACACGATCCTAACTTTCGTATTTCTCGAACAGTTACGAGTGCAATTTGGCTTCATGCCCGAACAAAAGTCATCATGAGAATAGCGAATCGATAGCGGCTAAGAATAATTAACGTCCGGCTTAAACAGGTCCAATCGCATAAAGTTCAAATGAACATGCGAATCGTCGTCTTCGATATATCGTGTATATAGGCTTAAATATTTGAGAAACCAAGCATTCCACAAAGAATCTTCGTTAGATTGTTGTATAACTATTCGTGAATTGTCGTTCGTTAAAGATACGGCGAGTAACGCGGGACAGGCTTGAACGTTTCGTTACACACCGTCGAGCGCAAATTATTTTAACGAGAAATTCCTATGCTCGGTGTTACATGCGCAATGAGAATTCCGCAGCGTACATTCCATTACGAATATTTTTGTTATATATATGCTGGCATATAGTTGAAAACAAGTGTATAATGTGAAATTATATTCGACGCACACAGTCATCGACGCAATCATCGGCCGCTTGACGAATCGCGGTAGTAAAACCAAAGTACAAGTTGCCGAATTGACGAAACAAAAAAATAAAAAAGTATAGTTGAGAAAAAATATATATATGACCAACGTATATTCTGTATATTATTTTTTCAATCAGAAATCAACGTGTCACAAGAGTAACGCATTCCGATCGTGACATTATTTTTTAAACGTGCGAACCGGACCGTCTGTGTTGGGCCAAAAAAATTGTCGAAATACGTGCGTGTTCTTCCTGTAAAAAGATTTGTTTTTATTGGATGTATGAGTATATTAAACGTGGTGAAGCATTCGGCGTCCCAGATTCGATTATTGATTCTTCCCTTTCTTCTTATTATGCGTTTTACTGAGCTTCCAGAAGAGGAATTGATTGATCGACAAAATATCACAAGAACTTCCCGACGCGCAGGATCGATGATTGTCGTGGTTCACTTGAGCGGCAGCCATACGGATTTGGGACGAGTGTACTTTGTGTACAATCGTTCGTCCAGTGAATCGTAGGCGTTCTCCGTGTCGATCCAGTACACGGGACGCAGGTCAGCGTTTTCGGTGCGAAGTGCGCTGAAGTGATCCGTGCAGGTTATCGCTACCGAGCGCATATTCGAGAGATCGATAATTGCTGCACCGACGTTGGGAAACGACAACGAATTGATAACGCCCGGGGGAAAGCCGCAGGTCGCAAACATGTCGCAGTATTCTTCGATTCCCGAACCCTTTGGAGAGAGACCACCGTTCGCGACGATAACGCAATTACCGGCCACACAAGCGCATACCATCCGTCGAATTATGTGGTGAGGGTCGTCGCTGGCAATAGCCACGACACCCTTCGGCTCCCTCGTCGTAATTATTTCTACCTCCCCGTCCCGGATTCTCGACGACGAGGACCCGCACAGACTCGGACATTCCGAACAGGCTCTGATCAACTGCGACAGCTTCCAATCTCTGCGGGAAAGGAAAAAAGACATTCAGGATTTCTATATCATATATATTTTTCCATCCCCGAGAAAATTATTCTTGAATTATTCTCGAATTATTCTTATTATCGAATTATTTTTGAATTGATCTTAAATGATTCTTAAATTGTGCTTGAGTTATTCTTGAATTATTTATGATAAAAAAAAAATTATATGTATGTTGTTTTACCCGCTGGACTGTACTCTGTTGGCCAAATAGTAGAAGCACTTTTGCCTTTGACTGAGTGGCAGCGAGTGCCATTTCTTGAAGGCCTTTTCCGCCGATGCGACGCAGTTTTCGACGTCGCTCCTAGAAAATTAAGATTGATTAACAACAGTAACTACTGTGGGATACGATCACGGAATTAAACACACCAGGTGGCATTGGCCCACAGCGTGCCGTCCTCGGCTTCCCAATAAGTCTCGTCCACGGGCTCCTTCCAGACACCGTCGTAAAAAAGATCGATTGTCTTCTTTCCATCCACCCGTTTATGGAGATTGGGCGTGGTATTGATAGGATTGACGACGTGATGCTCGACGTCCACCCAAGGCAACGAGACGCCCGGACCAATCTCCCCGTAAGAGTTTATCCATACCAGGAAAACTCTGTCCGCGGCGTTCGCCATGTTCTTCGCCGCTACTACGTCGCCCGACCAAATAGCAACGGCCTTTATGTGCGCTTCCGTAGCGAGATTTTGAATCACCTCGTCCCTGTTGCGAAATCCGTGGAGCATGCGTTTTATCGATGTCGTGTCTTCCTTTATCTGCAACTCGTCTATCATCTTGACGAATTTATCCTTAATCGGCTCCTGGACCCAGATCTTCTTCAGATACCACAGCGGTCGATCGAGATAATCGGTCTTGCCGACCCGCTCGGACGTAAGCGTGCCGATCGCCGAATCGAGATCGGCATCGGCCAACACTATCATTGCCGTATCTGAAACGCATCATAGTCCAATTAACCGATCCACCAGTGATCGCGATTTCGAGTTCACGTACCGATGCTGCTCTGACCTCCGAGAACAACGCGCTGGCCAAAACTGTGGAAAGGAAATACGTTTATCTTATTCTTTTAATTATGAGAAAATTGTAAAAAAAAATGATAGTAATTTAACGTTAATTTATCAATTCGTGGAGCTTTTTCTATTGAGCTTACCGGACCGTTTTTCTGATGCAACTAAACAACTTTGCTCCCTGTACCGCATGACGCAGTGAAACTTTGATAAACGAAAAGAAAAATAAAAATTTGTCTATTTGTCTATTGTCTATATACCTTACTTGCTTTGCATACAACTGTATGTAGCTACTTTGTATTATAGAAGATAACGTAAATAACTTTATTTAATTTTTTCAATTAAGGGAAAATTGTAAAAAAGATTCTAGTAATTCAATGTTAATCTATCAATTCATGGAGCTTTTTCTATTGAGCCTTCCCAGCCAATTTTCTTATGGAATCACAAAATGCTTTGCTCCTTCTGCCACTTGACATGGCGGAAATTGATAAAAACAATACGTCTATTGACCTTAGGTGCTTCAAATACAACTGTATGTGGCTGCTTTGTATTATAGTGGACAGCGTGTAGTAAACTGACGAAACAGCATTCTGAGGCCAAGTACCTCCATCTGAAAAGCAAATTTCTCATACAACACGCACCACAATCCGCAGCATTGGTTCGCCGACTAACATCTTTGTATCTCACCTATATTTACTTGTCGCCACAACTTGTTCTGCGATATCAGCGTAGCGTAGTATCTGGAGAAGCTTATCAGAAGATCTATGTCCTTAGACGGCGTTTCGATGGCAATGGGTACTCTCTTTGAAAAAATAGCGTTCAGCGAGCTTCTGTCCTTTTCCACCATGTCGGCGATTTCGAAGAGTCTGAGAGACACGTGTCAGATTGAAAAATAAAAACAAACGAGCGGCGGTTAATTATACCTTTTGGCGAGTTCATTGTCATCGTTGAAAGGCACGCTCTTGTCCTGGCAAATGTCATGACGCTTCACCAAATCGCCGATAGCCTGAACATATAAAAAAAAAGGAAAAACGAAATCACATTATCGGGCGATCGTGTCACATTGATCGATACGATCGTAATACGAACGTCAAGGATATTGTTTATCTCGCGTGCCTTAATTGGAATCGCGGACGCGGTAGGCGAATAATCGTAATTAAATCTAACCTGATCTATGCTTATTGTTGATACTTCGTTGTATGCCATACTTTCGTATAATTCACGGATCTCGTTGCCTCTCGTGTGCGGCATCGTTTCAATTGGCTCGGATGTCGCTCGTGTTGCACAGTGAGTCGTCGCGATATCCTTACGGGATCGATAACCCCTGGAAATTCACTATACGGCCGGTAAATGCACTTCGAAGTGCTCCGCTCACTCTGGAAGCTCCTTTGATACTGTACCCGGTACCGAGCAAAATCCCCATGTTGACCCGATCCGACAATTTTATCTCAACCTGATATTGCGCAACTCCCGTCTTGCCAACCATGAGTTATAAAAAATAAAAACTTTTGCAAAGAAATGTTCAAATGCTTGCTCATGTTTTACTGTTTTGCGCATAACGTCCTGTATGAGAAATTTCGCTGTTCGATTTTGGCTTCCTCACACAGGAAGCTACAATTACTTCTGTGTAATTATTTATATATTGCTATATTATATAGCAATTATCAACAAATAGCAACGAAAATAATATAATACAATTTTGGCACTATTGCAAGTACTCTGACATTAAAATTTCGCCTTTTTTTGCACGAAAACATAGTTTACGCCATGAGGAAGCAAACACGATATTTTGTTCAATTTCAATTCGTATCCGCCTGTTGAAAATTGAAAATAATTTCACATAATAATTATTATTCTCATCTAACTCGTTATCTCATTTATTGTAAACCAACCGGTCATCGTGTCACTTCATTATTTATGTGTAGAACGTATAAAAAAAAGTGGCAATGATTATGCTGCGCCTATAAAAAAAAATTATAATCTATACGCGTTCAAATAGTTTTCGTGTTGTTTCTTTTTTGTTTGTTTGTTGTTTGATCGGTGGACGATTGGTGTATCAATTATCACGCATTTACGAGCCCACTAGATCGAGGACTCGTTGTGTTAAGTATAAGGGTGTACATAAACGCGCCCTGCGACTTCGCACGGCAACGGATATTGAAGTTCGGGAATTCCATTCGTCAATATCAACGAATCGACCACGCGGTGCAAATAATGCACGCGACGGGAGAGTCTTTTTAGTGTTTATATATATGTATGTAACATTTAATGGGCGATCAATTAAATTATCCGACAATAACATTCCAGTGGGGCAACGCGAACGATCGCCGTTGGGCTGATGCGCGTGTTCGCTTTTACGTCCGTGTCGGTAACTTTTATCAATGTTTCTGTGTACTATGAGGCTTCCTCCTCGTCCGGTAGATCTAAAATCTCCCCGACGAATTCCGTTACGTTAGTGTCTTTTTTAGCGTGCTCCGTGATGAAGGCGAGCTCGAGCAGTTGACTGTAGTTCGGCCGGGCCGTGTAGTCTTTCATCAAGCTTCGCAAAAACCAATTTACAGATTACATTTATATAAAACAACAACATGACAAGTTATACATTTTTTTTTCATCTAATTTTGTATCGTTTAATTTTTATCTTAATTATTTGGAGCACGTAAGAGACGAAGTTTCTTACCACTTGGTGATAAAGTCATCGAAAGCCGATGAAAATTTGCCGGCCGGTAACTTGGGCGGATCGTCCTTGACAACCTGTTTCAACTGTTCGAAAGGCGTTCCCCACGACTCGTAGGGAAATTTTCCGGTCGCGAGCTCGACAAGCGATATTCCCAGGGACCACACGTCCGACCTGATGTCGTACTGGGACGGGTTACCCGAAGGATCTATCCTTTCTGGCTAAAAGAAAGACAACGGAGTGGCGACGAAACGGATGTTAAAGTCAGAGTTACACGAGAGTAAGTCGAATGATAGTCATATACGTACAGCCATGTAGGGCTTGCAGCCAGCGTCGATCGTCTTCGCAACGGAATCGACGAGATAACCGGATATGCCGAAGTCGCAGATCTTCACCTCGCCCTTTCTATTTATCAATATATTACTAGGCTTAACATCTCTGTGAATTACCCTGAGTTGAGAGTACAAGTAGTGCAATGCGCTGACTACCTGGAAAGACGGAATCAACGATTCTTGTAAGGACCTCCTTAGGGAACAGACAATCGATCGTTTAATCGCTTACCGCGAACGCTATCTTTCCCAATATATCCTCTGGTATCGAGCGTCCGTGCTTGTACGCTCTCGCGTAAAATTTGTCTAGACTCATGTCCATCACTTCCATGCAGATCCAAACGTCCCCTTCTCTGAACAGAGCTCCGTAAAATTGCACCGTGTACGGACACGCCGAACTTCGCATCGATATGTCCAGATCCATCAGTAGACGTTTTTGCTCCTGGGTATTGACGGTCGCGGTGATTCGCTGAAAAATTTTATTAAAATTTACTTTACAGGCTTTTTGCAGCCAGTGTACGGTGAATCCTAATTCAGAACTCAGAATAATAGATTATATAATAACAATACTATATTAAAATAAACGTATCCCTGTAAACTATCTTTTTTTGCTTCCT
The DNA here is from genome assembly GCA_030522725.1 of Ichneumoninae sp. B BG-2022a. Taxonomy (NCBI): domain Eukaryota; kingdom Metazoa; phylum Arthropoda; class Insecta; order Hymenoptera; family Ichneumonidae; species Ichneumoninae sp. B BG-2022a. The sequence goes on from JAPYZD010000766.1 coordinate 30,482, forward strand.
TATAGAGGATTTTTTGTTTTCATGAAACAAATGGTTTTGAGATATTAATGAAAACATGTCCAGAATGCTCCACAACATCGGAAAAAAATAACTGCAATTTTTATAGGGAATCTGTGCAAATATTGCAAAAATTAGTGATTTGTTGTATTTTCAAACGTGATTATTTTCTTTTGCAATCAAAGCTTCCTCTATGGGAAAGCCAAATAATCATCAAAAATTATTGGTCATCGAAGTTCTGTACACAAAAGAAGATTAGACAATGAAGCTTTTTGAAAATATTGGTTTTCATGCTTTTTAAATCGATGGTTAAACAATTTTTCTTTTCATTACACACCTTCACCGCCATGATCGTTCCGCTCTGCTTATGGCGCATCTTATCGACTACTCCGTAAGCTCCCCTTCCCAGTACGCACAGCGTCTCCAGATCGTCCGCCTCGACGACGAATGTCTTTTCTCCTATGGTTATAGTAGTTCGCTTGTCTAAGTTTCTCGGCGGTGTTCTGCGGAGTACAAGCTTTTTGATGCAATCTTTCCTTCTGTGCGACTCGCGAAGTTTATGTCTATAAAATTCTACCAGGTCGATTGATGGAATTTTACTCACACCGGCGCCGGAGCATCCTCGGAAACTTGAAGCTTCAGATTTCTCTTTCCTCGACGCAGAGCCATGACGCTGCTGCTCGACACAGAGTCCTTACGTGGGTGAAAATTATTTCAATGGCATCTCACGCCGTCCGGATCGTCGCTCGCCGTTGGGAAAACAACCTGAGGGTTAAACGCAATTTTGTACTACTGTTTTTTTCTTTTCACCCCAAACACGAGAAAGCATCGTTTTATCGTTCGGGCCCAGAGCCCATGAAGGTTATCGGAATAACAAAGGGCAAGATATCGGTCCGTCGCGGCAAAGAACGTTCATAGTTTGTTTGTTTCTTTTTAACACTCGTGCCTCGAGCACGCTCACCGTCCGCGTAAACAATAGGACGAGCTTGCCGCGAAAATTATCTTACCCTCGCATACGTAAAGATAAAGTTCCAAAATCCGTTGCCCATATATGAAGTTTTAATCCAACTTGAACTGCGACACGAAGTTGGCAACGGAGAGGAACGGAGGCTTTTTCCGTAAGGGCGTGTTTCAACGTTAGCTGCAAGTTGCGCCAGCGGATCGACGGGGTGACGTTAGAGATGTGCAGTGGCCGTTTGTGACCGTCAGTGTGCAACTATACAGAGGCCTTTTTTGAGACCTTCACAGACATGTTGGTAACAGCGATATTAATCGACAATCGACTTATGAGCGGGGCGCGCGGTTTGACCGATTCGAATATAAATAATACCAGCGAAAATCGAATATTTATTCCCACATTGACAGACGCAGTTGTCTATCAGCATTAAGCTTTTTATATTTTATAACATGATAACTCTTTGTTGTTTTTAAATAAAACACGAAATAAGAGAATCAATATTTCACATTTTGCGCGTTAAGAAAATAATTATTCGAAGTAGTAAACGAACGGTAAGCGGTTGACAGTTGTAACGTACCCAGTTAGTAACCTCGATATTACTCGATACTCGCATTATACGTAGCGCGCGTTTTGTCCGATTCAAACATAAATAATGCAAGCGGAAATCGAATAGTTATTATTAGGCAGGAATGGTCACACGCGAACTTTCTATAGAAGACGGTACTTTGGAAAAACCGTCGAGAACGCAGAACTTTCGGCTCTGTAAAGAAGAGGTCCATACTCATAATGCAGATGTCTCTCACCGACGACCCTTCGGATCACCAATACCCTCGGCATCTACGCCGGCGAGACATCACGGAGGAGGCGGGCCCGGACCCACGACTGGATAACGTATTTACTGGAGGGGTAGAACCACCCCTTCTCTTGCATATCGAGGAAGCACCAACGTCGAAAATCATCGAAAAGGAAACTGGTACAAAGGAGAATACGTTTGAATTTCGAGCTGTGAGGATTAAGCTCTTGAGTAAAAGTCTGTAACAATATATTGAATATCAGTTGAAAATCTCAACCATAACGTTTTATCACTCCGAGTTTTCGGTTATCTCCACAAATACCTTAATAATTCCTTCTCATAATTCCCGCGCACCCCGAGTCGAACACTTTCGTGTTCCACGGGCGATGGGGGGATAGCTCACACGTTTCGGAGCGCTGATTAGAAATAAATGAGAACTCCCGAATATTTAAAGAAGAATAAAATAATAATATCTTTATTTAATACTTTTACAAGATAACTTTTGACACGAGGTATCGTGTACGTCGGGATAACGTGTGTTCTCTTGAACGCCTCGTGTGTGACTCGTGATCAGACACCCGTCTTGTCCAGCTCGTCGAAGTCGACGCGAAGTTCCAGATAGCAGCGCTACGCCTAGCTAGTAGCGGCGTGGTCAACGTTGTTCCACTGGTCGAGCCAGGTGTCGGTAATAATGCGTTACCTGTGTGCCGACTCCACAGCGAAACGGACTCTCGCGCCATCTCGAGCGAGGAAATAATAGGACGAGGGAAAAACCTACATCACACAGTGAATTAGTCGAGGCGAAAATTTGGTTTGAGGGCACTGTCTTGAAGTTCTGAACGGCTCTTCCACCAGAGCACTTCACGGTCCGTGATCCCGATGTTGCCGCGAAGGTGCTTTTCACCATTTTTATCGAGAAAACCGACAAAATAATTGATCGGGAATTGTTTGAACGGTTTTTTTCTCCGAGGTTTTCGAGGAACTAGGGTAAATCGACCAGTGAATGGACAGTTAAGCAGACGACAAAACCCAGTGAATGGACGCTTTTTCTACACGTGCTCTTATGGAAAGTGTCCATTCACTGGACCAATCCCACCCAGTTCTCGAGTTGTCGACACAACGAGGGGAGAGACGAGACAGTTTAAAAAAAATGATATTTCTTTTATTATTTGGAGCTCAAAAATGTTTGGAATGTTTTTTTTTACCACTGCGCTTCACATATGAAGTTTTTTTCGCCTTCGCATGGACTGTCGTTCCACTTCCAGCCTATTCCGTTCACTTTCCACAGGTGCAGACAGTTCTCCCCCTGGCTATTTATTTGCCTAAAAATTAATTGTTGTTATAAAAAAACATTGTAACTATATATATGTATTTTTTTTTTGTTGATGGATTTCTGTGTTAAGAATTTAAGGTAAATCAAATGTAAGATTCGTGATGACCGAGAAAAATGATGGATAATATATCCGTCATTTGTCTCATATCCTGAAAACGATGCGTGAAAATTTTTAGAAAAACAATTTTTTTAAAATTTATTATCTTTTTTTTATCGGCGTTATTTGGTTTTTACTTCGAGTTATTTGGTTCACCCAGAAGCCAGTTTTTGAATGTGATCGGTCTGCCGTTGGCCATCCAGAAGAAAGTTCCTTCCTCCGGCAGGTCGGTACCGGATGTCCAAAACTCATCGCGATCCAGATTGTTCATGTGCTTCTCGAGCATATTGTTCTCTTCCTGCGAGCCTATGCTAACCAGGTGCATACCGTGAAAGCGACAGGACATCAATGCCTTGTACCAGTTGGCCTTTTAGAGTATAACAAAAAAATTATTTATAACAATATTAATGTATTCATTATTTTTTAAAAGTCATTTATTAATAATCAATATTTCTTAATACTAGTCAATAATGGGCTGTAGAAAGTATTACATTTTTTATTTCCACTCGTTAGCTGTTGATCGGTCATACGAAATAAAAATAAGGAAAGATTCGCTTTAGTGTCCCATTTAATATTTTCGTTTCCGACTTCCCTTGAATGCTCTAATTCAGGGCCAGGTTCGTCGGTGAAAAATCTGCAGTAGACTCGTTCAGCTCGCGATGTTTCATGTCGAACGAGCGAGTGTTATAAGTAGAAAAATAAAAATAAACGAATATAGGTGAAAAGAGATAAGTTCGTTAGATATAAAAACGGTTACATGTTATGTATTATTAACAAACTCACTACTACTACTACTACTTTGATCTCTTATTGCGGTACAGAGATAACAGCGTTTAATTTTTTGAGCTACGATACGGATGTAAGTGATTGAAATGAATTGTTTTCTTCCATCAAATGAACTATATTTTTAAACATGTCGATTCATTTTTATCAATTTCTTTTGTATGTGCACATATTTTATTGATTTGACTGATAATATTTTTTTTCATATACCTTGATGATTATTTCAAAGTAGTATGTCTTCTCGCGGAACTTCAGCAGCGAGGTTGTCAAATTTGATGATGTGACACCATTGGCGTGCTCGTCTGTGCAGTTCGGACAGTCGTCTGGAACAAATAATACAATATCAAAAAATATGAAAAAAGTTGAAAATTGGAATTTTCATATGGCTTCCTCATAAAAGTTGAATAGTGAAATTTTCAAATGGCTGTCTCATAATGTTCCCTTATTCGCAAAGCTTCTTGTTGGATTCCTTCTACAGGAAGCTTCGTGAAGAATGGAACATCAGCAAATCATATGAAAATTTCAATTCGCAACTTTTATGAGAAAGCTATATGCAAATTTCAATTTGCAACTTTTATGAGAAAGCTATATGAAAATTTCAATTTGCAACTTTTATGAGAAAGCTATATGAAGATTTCAATTTGCAACTTTTATGAGAAAGCGATATGAAAATTTCAATTTGCAACTATTAAAAATACACAAGATTACTCATTTTTGCGAAATCGCCCATAAAAATTGCTGATAAACTTTTTTCGTTAGTCACCACTCTGGGACTATATTTAATGTATTTTATTTCACTCGGTACGTAAAGTGCAGTTTTACGCACGCTTCGCGCGCGTAAAACTCCTCTTTCGCACCTTGTGAAATAAAATTTCGTACGATACTCGTGCGATAAACGTTTTCTTCTTAACTCGTGTGTCAGAAAAAGTTTTATCGCACTACTATCGTAATGTACTATTTCCACGGCGATCACGAATCTCCCACTTCTTTTATTCATAGATGAACATTTAATACGGAAAATTGCGTCGAAAATAAGGAAATGGTCCTGAGTACGTTGTCGAAGGTTCGTTCACGTAGAATATCGGCTGCGGAAATTGTAATGCACCTTCGAATCAACTATTGGTAGATGAAAAAAGAATTATGTATACTTGCTGGGATAAATCGGGTACATGCGTATTACTCTTGAACTGCTCTTCAATACCAAAGTCGATGAATTCATTTATTAATTCATTAATTTATTTGTTATTTGTTATGGATTTAGGAATTCAATTATTAATTCACTAATTTATTCGTTAACTTATGGATTTATGAATTCGTTTATGAAGTTATGGATTTGTTTATTAACTTATTTATACATTTTTCTGTACTTACTTTGCATATCGGTATCATTGATTTTTGGTAACACAATCGCAGAAAAGTTCGCAGTAGAGGTATCGTCCAAAGATTGCTCTGTAAATTAATTTAATGGCGCAGAAGAACCCACAACACCACAGATTTTAACATATTGGATTTGTTACATATTTGTTACGGGATGATCTAATGATACATGCATTTTTCCTCTCGATTTAAATTATGGGTCGAGGAGAATCCCGTGCGAAGATTTTTTCGCTAACGGACGTCTTAATTTCTGACCAACACGCAACCGCGTACATAGTATTTTCATGTATCTCGTTGAATCTAAAATCGACTGTTGTTAAGTACTCGTTCGAAAAATCTTCGTATCGCTCACCTGATCTCGCAAGCGATTTGCTGTTTGTACACCAACAAAGTATCACCAACGCCACCAGATGCTTGTAAACTCCCATTTTTATTAATTAACTTTCGATCCGTTGTGTTTTCTTCACTCTTGTTATACAAGTTTCTCTTAAAGCTATGATTCCTATGGAGGGATCGACACTTGTCGTTGAAAACTGACGAGAGACGCTCTCCGGTTGATGTCTTATATACGCAACCAAGCCTAGTAGCAAAAATCGACCTCAAGACTTCAATCGTTCGAAGAAATATCTTTGTCCTGCTGTTGGACGCGCTAGCTCGTCGGTTCGAGGGGTTATTCGAGCTCTTTCATGATTACCGACCGACGGTAACACAGTCTCCAGTCGACGAGTTGCGAAGGGAAAAGCTTCTTCATCTAGATCGCTACTCGTAATATTTTTCGCACCGCATCTGGTACGCTACCCTTCCAAGGTTCCCCTTTACGTATTTTTTTTACATTTGTTTTCGTATCGATGGATTACGAATCTGTTAACATTTTCGATTATTCAGGCACGCTCGAAAGCGCACACCCACTGCGCATCCGTGCCGCGCACGCGCCACCTCGCCAATCCCCTCCGCGTGGCAATTCAAACGCTCGTGCTCCTTCGATACTTTTAAAATAATTTCCTCTTTATAACTTTCTATTATAAAATTCCTCGTTTATGCATGTGCTTTCTTCGGAATATATACTTATATGCACCCGCGATGACAAGACAATTCGTTTTACCAATCCGACCATGTGGCATTCTACGTCGAAACAAAGTTATTTCCTTCGAGCACCGATTCTGCGCTGTAACAACTCTCGATATTTAATTATCGATAAATTAGTATGGAAATTCTACGTTTCGAGGTGAAGCAAAAAGTTTCTCACGTCCGGTTATTTTTCCATCGCCTCGTTAAAGCGCCGCGTACCTCCTGGGCAGCGCTACCGCAATCCTAACGATCGACGATAAATCGCGGACGAGCCTTATATACGGCAGGTTTTAATTGCCTCCTCCGCGAATTTTTCCGAACAACAGGCCGCAAGAGCAATCGCTCTTCTTCCAAGCTAAGCGCGAAGCTATTCTACACGTCCTCGACTCACTTTCACACACTCGGGACACGCCGCAACGATACCCGATGAGTAATGCGCTCCGGGCAGCGTGAAGATGGCAAAAAAGAATTATAAATAACAACAAAAAATCGCTGTTCTAGTCACTGTCTAGGAAATGAAAAACGCTGGGATTATTTTATACAATAAAAACGACGAAGACGGCTACATTTTATGCACTTTTATGCATCTGTATGATAAACACACACTCGATACTCTCGGACAGAAAAGAATAACGTAATGCTTACTTAAACTACTTATGTTGTAACGTTGGACGTGTGTGTGTGTGTGTGTGCGCGTGCGCGCGTGTATTCGTATTATTGCGTGAGCTTGTGTGCTCGTGTGTTGGATGTGTGTGCAATGATATTTACTTTTTTTTCAACAACGTGTGTGTATTTTTTTCATCATTTATGTATATATATATACGTTCTAAACATGTAGTCTATATACATTACAGGGCTACGGTACAACGACGCTTAAAAAATGAAAAAAATACAAATTATAATTATAAAAGCAATTTTACTTTCATCGATCAATTCGGATTTCCGAGAAATAAGATATGGAGCCGCGAGTCCCGAAAGGACTCGTGCGTCGTACACTTTTGTTTAGAAAAAAAATCTCGAACGTTACCATGATAAATGCACCTGCTTTTATGACTTTTACTGCCTCCGTGCGGTCATTGTGAATTCTCCGACTAATTCGTATCGCGAGTCTTATTATCGCACTCGTTGTACCGTCCCTATTGCACACGAGGTTCTTCCAATATTTACAGTAAAAACTATGCGAACGTATAATAACGAAATCGGTTGCACCGGAAGCCGAGGCAAAGTATGCAAGGTTCCTCCTCGGCTTCTAACCGAACGAGAACAGAAAGAAAACAAAAATCTGGAAGATAACGTTCATCGATCGAATGTGCCGGATAATCGATGTAACGTCCTGATGTTTCACTGACGTCGGTACAGTCCTCGTTATCGTCGAGGCGAAATAACAAAAAGAAAATTAAGTACAAACTATTCCCCGTTGAGCAAACGCAACGGTTTTCGGTTTGTCGACGCTGGCGACAGTGCACAAGATGACCCGACGACTCTCTTACATGTAAATTTTGCTTACAAAAATATAACTCTCGTATCGATTACAATCGTTGTTTCATTTTTAAAAAGTATATCCTATAATCGGTAGACGAATGACCCGGAGAGCTGCACGAGAGAAGAGTTGGCAACGAGAATTCGTGTCGATTTCTCGTATCCGCAGCTCGAATGACAATGAACTTTGGTCGTGCGTATTTTGTGTCGCGGAGGACGTGAAATGGAACACGAGATTCTCGTTAACGGTAGCGTGAGTGGTATAGCGAATGAGCCGCGGAAGCCCATCGAGTCGCACCTTGGTGCGTTATTAAACTGAATGACGATGGAAAGTTTGGCGTAACTTTTACAAACTAACCGATGGTGCGAAGAACTCTGCGAGTTTTTTTTTTTTCGTTTACCAAAGGTCTCTGAATCCGACGTGTGCGAGCGCAGTCTCCCGGTTACGAGCTCGGCTACATGGCGACAGCGATAATTGAATATTGCGTAAGACGAAGAGACCGCGACGGTCGTTCATTACATTTAGCAATTTTGCCTTTCTCGCGGAGTGGCGTATTCCCGGACGGGCGGAAAGACTTCGATGATAACATTAGTTAATCGTTTCATCGATCGTTACCGAGATCGTAAACCGTTGAAAGGAAATTGGAACTCGAAAGGCTTCACGGGGCTGCTTGCGATATCGAAGCAATCGATGAAAAGAAAAAAAAAATTCCTACCCGTTCAAGACTGACGCTACGCCGGAACTGTACAGACAACTTTACGTGAAAGACCTTCGTGTCAGGTTGCAACCATGAGAATTACAACTATCGGGTATATTCATCGACCGTAACAATCAAGATTCGAGAGGATGAATCAGAATTTTTAAAAAGAGGCAACTGCGAACAAGAAGAGGAGTCGTTTGAGCTATCTGAATTAATGAAGATTAATTTTTTCCCAGATCGTAATTGATTTCGGAACGACTTAGCGATAAAAAAAAAAAAAAATATAGAGAATATTGCTCGTCGTACGCGAGAAGCTTTGCCGTTCGAGCTCCGAATGATGCATCGATGACGCTACGGCCGACGTCTATGATTCGTATCAACAGCACGCTGTACACCGACAAATGTTTAACGATTGATGAGAAAACGAGTGAGAAGCACTCGTCCTATAACTTTCAATGTTTCTTTTTTTTTGTCGTCTCGTGTTACAATTTCTGTACGATGTCGAATTTGTCTTTAAATCCCATCGACTCCTTCTTGGGGTCGTACTTCTTGCGCGCTGCTAGCCTGGCGCGCAATTCTTTCGCGCTCATCTTGAGATTGAGGCCCTTCTGATTTTGATTGTCGTTGAGATTTCCATTGCCCTTGTGTTGTTCCTCGTTGTTGTGGCTCGTCACCGTATCAATGGCCTCGCTGCCCTCGTTGGTCTCGTGGCCGCTATTGCTGCCACGTCCGTTCTCGCGGGTCGTCTCGTCGCTCGAATTATCCTCGTTCGTCGGTGTCGCCGTCGCCGCCGCTGTGCTGCCGCTGTTCGACGACGTGTCGTTCGAGCCGATCGACTTGTGCGTGTTCTGAAAAATTCATTTCAAATTAACAAACAAGAAAAAAATTTGAAACTCAGCTCGTCCGCCGTATGTCGGTGAACAAAAAAAAAAATTAACTATCGCGAGCAGTGCAACGAGGCGCGCTCGTGCAATTCAGGGGGGATAAAGAGAACGCTCGTGACGAGCTTACGGTATTATCTCAGCTGGACAATTGTACAGTACATAGCGACGGCTAAGAACGAGAAAGACATGAACGCAATGTCGACGTGCACGAGTTACGATCTTTTTGTTAATTGCCATCGATCTCTACCGACACTGGCCGACACTGGCCGACACTGGCCGGCGTGTTGGCGCATCGCAGTCGAAGAGACAAATAAAAAAAACCTTCAAGGTGCAGATAAGACGGTGATAGATCGTCTACGGTCACGTTAATAGTTTCCATTATCGCCACACTGTTTGCGATAAACTACCCACATAGCTCAACTTATTATCGCGACGATGCGAGTGATTTTCATTTTTTTTTGGAGCTGTTTGTAAGTACTGATAGATTTTAAGTGTTTTTACTTTTGAGGCAAGTAACGAATAAAGTATTTACTTATAGATGTTTGATATCCATAAGCAAATATCTTATTCATGGCTTGGCTAAAAAAGAAAAGAAGAAAAAAAAGTGAAACTTTGTTGCAGTGTATGTTTTAGCCAAGGTCGGTTCGCAATTTTTTTTTCTCTACGAATTTCACTCTCCGCAACGCTGGCAATTACATCAGGCTTTGCTAATATTCTCAATCCAGTTTCGCAACGGAAACTGTCCCCGTTCCTGTCCTGTCAGCGAGGAAAATGCAAATAGCAAGGATCGATTAATCCGAGGCGATAGTTACACGCCCAGATAACTCGGGCACTATGTCTACACACAAAGTAGACGAAGGAATTTCTATCCGACGTGTATCGGTGTGTTTATCGCTCGCGACAGGTAGTACATCTCTTTCGATAATCGGAAAGCCGGCGAGGTAGAGTTGAGCAATCTCTCAGTGCGAGGAGTGAACGGAGCCGATGGGGGACGGCGACGGGTCGCCGTCGAAGAGTCCGTCGTCCGCGTGACCCACATGGGGGATCCGAGAGAGAGATGCGTGACGCCCAACCAAGGTCGGTCGTGCCTTGCAAACGCGCTACTTCTCATTTTGTTTTATTTTTTATAATTTTTACGTGATTCTTATTTTCTTTTTTTTTGTTATCAAACTGCAGGACACTTTTTAAATTGACTTCGATCATTAAATGAGTCACGACTCATGATTGAACTCCGACATCCAAGAGCTTTCGAGTCTGTGCGACTATAGTTAGTTAATATTCTGAGTCTGTCGGAGCGATCCGGATCAATTGCTCATTGACCATTGGACCTCCGAACGAGAACAGGACAATTATGACTCCACCGAGAAAAGCGCGCATGTCATTCGGGTCAGACAGAACGATGAACTTTGGCTGTGGATCAATGGACTGAGAAAGGCGACTGTGAAAATGAACAGTGATCACACGGCCTTTGATTTTTATCTCGTAATTTTCAGCGTCACTGGAATTAACATTCCGGTTCCTTTTTTTTTTTTGGTGAAGCCTTAGCATTCCCCGTGGAACGGGCAAGAGAACCTGTTGATCTGGCACCTGTTGCAGAGGTCACCAACCCACGCTCATTTCCAACTGTAGATTCAGGATCGTTTCGTTAAATTCAATTCACGCCGATCATATATCGTTCTTTCCTCGCGAGTATCCATCGCTAAAACTCTGATCGGTACAGCTCTTTAAAAAAATTACTGATACACGGAGAACAATTATGAGTTGCGAGAACTGGTAGATGGTAAGAAACAATTTTTTTTTTTCGAAATTGGTCGTCTCAACTAGCTATTATTTCTAACATCTCATCATTTTCTTTATCAATGTATCCGTAACTCTAGTACCGAGTTTTAATAGTCGGAGCTTCGTTTCGAATTTTTGTGCTTGAAATTTTTGTGCCTCCTCTCGAGCGAGAATTTACCGTGAAAGAATTCGAATGTGAGTCGAGTCGACATAACGCGTATAGAGAAAACGGCTACGGGGAGGGATGCATGGTGCGTCTCCCGATGCTGCCGGCGGAACCGGTTCCTCTCGCTATCCGTGTGCTCCGTAGCTCACGAAACCCGTGTTCTGGTGTGGCCCCTTCGAAAAACACGTGGTCACCGTCTTATCTTCCGAGACTCGCTCGTTCCAAGTCCCCGATCATCTACGAAAAATCCGGACAATGTTTATAATCAATCCAAAACGAATACGAGTTACTCGCATTATTTTTAATACGAATAATCAAGAGCGAGGTAGCTCGGACCGATGAAGCACTTAAGCAATATCGACTCGAACTTCCCGATCTTAAATTTGTCCTTGCGAATAGTGTTCACTTCGCATAAGTTTCGGAGAAATGAGACGGAATTAAAACAGTTCTCGATTATATAAAAATCCAAGCATATTAAAGGTGCTGAAAAGATTAATTTTGCATAATAATGATAATTCCAAAATGTTATTAACAGATTGACGAAAAATAAGACTGTTCGACAAATCTCCCGGAAACCTAATTTTTTAGAAATGAAAATGATTCGTACATTTTTCCAAATACGTATGAATGTTTTCCGATTTTTTAATTCACTTTGAATTTTGTGACGTTCTGCACATTTTTCCCATATTAAAAAAAAAATCAAAATGAATTTAAAATTTGCAAAAATTCATACGTATTCAAAAAAGTGAACGAATCATTTTCATAAAAACAAAGTTAGGTGTCGGGGAGATTCGTTGAACAATTTAATTCTGCATCAATTTGTTAATAACATTTTGGAATTATTATTATGCAAAATTAATCTTTTCAGCACCTTTAATATGCTCGATTTTTTTCAGATCATTATACCACCCAGAAGTGTTTGCGATTCCCTCTCATTTCTCAGAAACTTATGCGAAGTGAACACTATTCGCAAGGACTACCTTAAGAGTATCAAAAATGGTAATCGACTTTGTTTCACGGACGCCAGAATCTACGCTAAAAAAGTGTCATCGAAAGCTGACATGTAATCCGTCTTCGATGACATTCTTCTTTTGAATTTAGAAATCACCGTCCGTGAAAAAAGTTGCTTACAGTCTTTATTACCAATATTGTTTCACAAGCTCTTAACAACAATCACGCATCGAATACCTTTTTTTCTAATAAACAATTAGCGTCAACAAAAAAATACGAAAAAAACCGGAATAAAATTGAAAAAAACCGACAAAAAATATCTCCTCATCGAGCGCTATTGGCTCTCGTGCGCCAATGTCGTATCGACTTTGTATCTGACAGGAAACGCGAAGAGGTGACGGGAGGGAGCTCGTCGGCAAGCCGGTGAACGGCGAACGGACAATTATTATTAATCATCGGTACGACCGGAGTGATTCGTGTTTATCTGTACGGGTTACAAGCGTCGAGTTATAAGTATTACACAATGCAGTGGCGCGGTTTCAAGGTAGCGGTGAGCACCCCGTGTACCGTGCATGCACACACGGAACTGCACGACTGTACGTGTGTGTGTGTATTGAGCGAATTGGCAATGAATCGATGGCGTTGCAGTTTTCCCTCGACTTTGTACTACTAGCTACGATGATCTTGTAACTTTTATTCGACAGTGAATGAACGGCAATAAAAAAAATGACTATCATCATTGTAATCGATCAATTATCGACAATGAAAACAAGAAGATCGATGGAGTAAGAAGAGACTTATTGACACTTCGTTTCGCCCTCCGCAGTAGCCGCGGAATTATCATCGTACAATTCAATCGATACTATAACGCAGTTTCCATTTGCAAGTCAATCGAAGCAAAGAAAAATTATAAAACGGAGTCTCGCTTGAATGGACGAATTATCATATTACAAAAAAAAAAAAAAAAAAATTAAAGAAAAAGTAACTAATATAATTCTTCCTTACGAATAAAACGAAGAGTTACCGTAATTGCTATATAACTATCGTTCCTTGCGACTTTTTTTTCGTTTTATCACTCAAAAAGTGAAAATACAGCGATTCGCACTGTGTTCTCAGAGAGTTGCATGTCGCGTTTCACGTGGAGTCGCTGCACGAGGGAGGACTCTAATGCAGGTACATCGAGGATTCGCGTATGTACGGGATGCATGTACGGCTTCAATATACCTGTGTGTACCTATTTTACGTAAGGCCGCGGAAGTCGCGAGGCGGACGTTTGAGGAATTACGTCGCGATCTCTCCCGATAAAAGTACCCGCGAGAATTCTATACAAGCCGAATAACGTCTGTGTGTGTGCGCATCGCGGATAACGCCGTTCGCGGTTTTATAGTATTCTGGGAAATAAAGCTGCTCTCGGCAGCGTGAAACTACTTCCGATCGGTTAGCGTGTTTTGAAAGAAGCTGCCTGTCCGGTGTCTCGCCTCGTTTTATACCTATTGCAAAATAACTTGTTATTGTCGTATCGTTTTTTTTATAGAAATTAATAAAGCGCAACGATAATCACGGGTCAAGTTTCTCGCAGTCGCGGATTTTTTTTTTATTATCGTAAGCAGCTACTTAAGTCATTGGGATTAATATTTGAGAAGACCTTCGGCTAAGTGAACCGATCGAATTAACTGCTCGGTAAAAAATATATATATATATCCAACGCGTAATTATTGCCTCTGGGAGTGCGAGCGAAGGAGCGGGCATGTGTTTGCAGAAGACCCGAGCAAACTTTCATCGACGTCGAGTAGCGAAAAAATTAGTCACATGTGTATTACTAACGAACCGACTAATAGGCGAACTATACGCTCGATCGCTCGGATTCTTTGTACCATCGAACTTTTCAACTGTAGAGGTTGAGACTTGTATCGGTCGTCGAGTCACGCAAAAATTAGTCACATGTGTGTTACTAACGAAACGACGAATAGACAGAGAACCATACGCTCAATTGCTCGGGCTCTTTGTGCCATCGAACTTTTGTAACTTTGTAGACATGAAACTTGTATTAGTCATCGAGTCGAAGCTCCAGCGCAGGCTGCAGACGGATTAGATTAGGTATCTATCGAACGCTCCGTTCGTTATCGCCAACTAAGTGTCCTGCGGATTATGATAGTAGATCTAACAAGCAAATAGAAAAGGTTTGAGATGGGAGTTTTCGAGGTACTCAAAAATTTATTCGGAACGTATTTGTTCATCGAGTAAAAACTGTAATTTTTTTTCAATGTTTCTGACCTCCGACCGAAAAAAACCGTTGTTCTATTCGTATCCTGAGACGAATACACGAAGCTGAATTAATCTCCAATTCGTGTAAGAAATACACGAAGAAAAAGAATAGAACAGTGTTGTTTTATTCGTGTCCTGAGGCGAATACACGAAGCTGAATTAATCTACGATTCGTGTAAGAAATACACGAAGAAAAAATAATAGAATAGTGTTGTTTTAATCGCGTCCTGAGGCGAATACACGAAAATGAGTTGATATCGGGTTCATGTAAAAATGTCCATTCGAAAGATCGGGCTCAGCATGGTTACAAAAAAAAAAAAAAAATGATTACAGTTTTTGACACCGGGCGGTCGGGAGTTTCACATTGCCGTAACGAATCATAATCCGCATACGGAACTACGTCCAACATTTTAATTCGCTCTTTTCCACTTAGGCATATATTTTTCTTTTTTTTGCTCATTATGCTCCGGGACGTTCTTCTCACATCTAACGCGCGCTCCGTATCCTGTGCAGCTCGAGTTTATTGCGAGAGATTCTTCCGTAACCGAGTGAACTCTCGTTTTCGTTTAGCACAGTTGTGTGTCACGCGCGCATGGGAAAATCGTCGAGAGAATACGCATAGCGCTCGGTGCTCTTCGCGGGTGAGCAAAGATTCGAACAATCGGGGCCAGTGCGATAAGATTCTACTCTTTATACGTCTGTGCTGTAGTACTATAAATAAAAAAATTAAAATATATATATATATCCTTTCAACGCAACCGCGCGCATGCTTTCCAGTTAATACAATCTCCGCCCGTGGGCGTTCGGTACACACAGAGTGAAATAATATTCTTTACATGTCCCCCCGTGTGTCGCTACCGTCGGTGTACACGCAAGTCCATGAGATAACAGCGCGGTTCAAACGTGTGAGAGTGTACGATACATCACGGTTTTTCAGTCTGTTTGATTTTTACCTACGCATGTGTGCACTGCGCTCTTTCTATCCGACGAATGAAATACAATCTTAGATTTTGTTGTCGTGTGTACCCGCGTAAATTATTATGGAACAGCCAACGACGATCGTGCGTTGCTCGCGAGCGTAAAAGCACAATCGGCGCGCAGCAGCCGGTCGGCCTTATCAATCTTCATTGTATGTTTTTTTTTCGCTTCACGTTGTCCGGAACGTTGGAATTTGGCCAGCGAAAGCGAAGCTGACTTTTTTTTGTCCCTCCGTCAGAAAGACGAACGAAATTAAGGATTTTTGCGAGTTTGAAGTTACAAGTTATAATTGATATTTGCAGCGCTCTCTGCCCGCATTCCGGTCTAAATTCTGCTTAATCCTCGTGTCGCCGGCACGACGCTCGCCCCACTCTCGCCCCATCGTTTTCTTCGTCGCAATCATTATCATTATGTAGTCATTGTCTCCGTCACGACTCGGGCAAACACAGATGTTTCACGATCGAGAAATAACCCCTCGACTAATGTAACTAGCGTGCAGACTTTATCCAGCGAGGGTAACGCGTGTAAATCAACGGTGAAATATTTAATCGAGGGAGATGAGAGAGAAAAAAAAAGAACCGAACCGAGGAGTGTGTGTACGAAGAAAAATATTTGACTGATAACTCAATGACGAGCGAGTGCATACTTTACTCGGGACAATATCGTCTCACCGCTGTTGTAACGACGTTAATAATGTCCGTGCGTGAGTTATTAGCAATACCGAGAAAGAAAAAAAAAACCGCGACAACACCTTTCGGAATAATTTTTTTCTCGTTACACGGGGCTTATTAGTTTGCGATATTAGCGTCTCGAAGTTATTTTCCTACGGAGCAACTGGAAATCCAGACGTCAGCCACCGCTCGGACTTTTTCGCCTGAGTGGTTTATCGTTTCCTCCGCCGCGCGCCCGTCGCGAATCGTTTACGCCCGTTGCACGTTACCAACGCGAGTATCTCGGCTCCGGCGTGGTGCCACGGAGCGCGAACACTCCGTCGAGAAGTTTTCTATCGAAGAATCTCAAAGACGTGTCTACGGAGTGACGGATCGTGGAAAGGACACGGCAGTTCTTGTTTTCTTTTCCACCCCGGTCGACCTTGACTACTGCGCGGTGTATCCAGGTAATAATCAGGTTCGATCTCACGAGGATGATCGCAATGTGGGAATGCAGGACGGCACGTGGTTAACCGTGCCACCGGGAAAAACCGGTCGACGTAGATGCTCATTCTCTCTCTCAATAGAATTCTCTGCAACCGGAAATAGAACAATTTATCATTCTGTGGTCATACAAAGTTAATTTCGCATGCAAAGTTTGTCCGTGATACATGCATTTAAATATCTACGAAACAATTCTCATCACTCGCCTCCCGTTGACTGCGCTCCGCCAATGCCACTATTTATTATTATACCCGTCCGGTCAAGTAAATCCAATAGTCGATTCTTGGTCAATAATCAAGGGTTCATTGGCGAATCGAGGTACTCGAGGTAGACGCGAGGCGAGAAACCTCGTCGTAGAATCCAACCGGAAATAGAACAATTTATCATTCCCTTTTCATACAAAATTAATTTCGCGAACGAAATTTATCCGTGCTGCATGCATTTAAGCATCGTCGAAAGAATTCTCACAACTAGCCTGCCATTGCCCGCGCTCGACCAACGCCCCTATTTATTATTGTACTCGTCCGGCCAAGTGGATCCAATACTTGATTCTTGGTCAATAATCAAGGGTTCATTGGCGACTCGAGGTACTCGACGCAGACCCGATGCGAGACACGTTGGCGTAGAAAGTTAGCCGTAGTGCGCTCGGCATGTGTCCTACGTGAATCGACGAGAACCACGGCGGAGTAAAGGTGAGGAGGGGTACCGGGTAGGGGGGGGGGGGGGGGGGGGGGGGGGTTAAGGCAAATGCGTTAATTTTACGATAGCGAAACGACCGGTTTCGCAACCACCCTGATCTGTACTGCGAACGAGCCAACTGTAACCGAACGGAATGTCCCGCATGTTATGTGCTATACTTGTACGATATTACACACGCTCAGACTTCGTATGCAGAGAGCTACTGTATAATACAGTAATATGGAGATAGGAATTCCCTTCGACGCACGAGAAGTTTGTTATCGAGGATAATGTTAGCTCCCACTGTACGGAGTACACAGAGCTCTCGAACAAGTGTCGAACCACGAAACGGCAAAGCACCGGACCTTTCATTTGTCACGAAGTCAATGCAATAACTTCAGTAGCTCGTGTGCGCGGGTGTGCGTGTTCGTTGGAATGCGAAATCCGTAAGGAAGAATTCGTGTGCGTTTGCACGTTGTAAGGTGAATCGAGTCGAGGTGTATTTTTCGTCACTTGCAAATGTAATTTTCCGAACTCGGACCAATCTGACGAAGTCTCTCAGTCAATTGTGCGAGACCCGTAGCTACCGTTCTTTCTGTCCCCTCCTCCTCGCGGTCCTGCAATCATTGTGATTAATCTTGAGTAAATTTGACACTGAGAAACATCGCGCGTGCAGACGGCGAGAGCGAGTTTCTGCTTTATTCGCAACTGGGGAAGAGAAGAAAAAAATTAAAGGACGATGATTCACACAGAGTGATTGCACGAACCGGCCTTGGCGCCGGCGGAGCATGCGTGTGCCGATTCGAAAAACAGGAGATTCATCGAACGCGAGATTTTTTTTTCCCTAACGAGAGATATGATCCTTATCCTATTTACCTCTTAATACAGAAGTCTTTGAGGAAAACTGTGCGGTTAGTGAAATCATACAATTATGCGAGACCTACGAGATCGAATCACCGCGCGTCACCGAACACATAAAAGTAGCTCTTTGAAATCGGCTTGTAATTTTTTTTTATCTGCACCAGAGGCGATAAAATCTGTTAAAGCTAATTTATTCATTGAGACTCTCGAACGGCAATTTATGCGAAACATTCTACGTTGAAGTAGAAAAAAAGTTGCTTTCTCTATCAAAACAAATGCCCGTCTCTGTACATCGCTGTGACCGATAAGTTTTCATTTACACGAATCGAGCGAATAACTCACATCGTCGATAGAGCTGATACTGCCGTCCGATCTAGCCTCGTGTTCGACAGTCGCCGGATTCCTCTCGGGTGTCTTGATCACCTTGACGCTCGTCATACTGCCCCTGATGATGAAGTTGTTGGCCTTGAAGTAGTCGTCAGCCTCCTGATCGACGACGAGGAGTTTTGTCTCGTTGGGGAAGGCTTTGATGCGATCGACCACCTGTTTGTGAGTCTCGTTCGCTATGTTGATCTCGTTCACTTCGATAATACGATCGCCCTGACGTAGTCCAGCGGCCTGGCTCGGTGAACCATCGTCAACCTTGCCGATGAACTGACCGGTCTTGCCCCGTTCGGCGTGCAGATTGAAACCGTAACCGTCGAAATCTTCCCACTTTACGATGTGGCACAGCCGAGCGCAGGGCGCCGTTTCGCCCTTCAAGGACGACATCTCTCTCTCCTGTATGCTCGTCTTCTTTACTTCTTTTTTAGTCTTCCTTTCGCGAAACTCGTTTTTCGACTCGTAATCGTGCAATATTATTGCACCGATACGTAAACTCGAAGTTCTTGCGCGCGCGCACACGTACGACGAAAACCGAAGGACGAGGAAGAAACGAGTGGCGATAACAGGAACGAGACGAGAGAAAAAAAAAGAAGTGGCAGGAGCGACTTTATACCACACACCGGTATTAGTCGAAAGGAGCCTCGTGTGTGGAAGAGAAGAGGCTGCCTCTGCTGGTTCTGCTGCTGCTGCTGCTGGTGCTCACGCGCGCGCACAGTCCGCGATCGAACCGACAACTCGACGCCCGAACGAGCCCGATCACCGATCGCAGCCAGCCGGAGAGCCAACGAGCTGCGCAGCCCGGGACGTATTTCACGTGAACAACGCGCCGCAACGGTTGTAACCGCACGCGCGCGCTTCTCGAATTTTACCAGAAACACACCGCTCGAGCCACCACCACCGCAACAGCTGTGTTTCCTTTCCCTCGCTCCAACTGCGGCCCGCTTTTTTTATCTGTCCCCTTCCTCTCGACGTGACTCCGGTAACTCGGTATTCCACTGCACTCGGTCGCCCAGTTATTGACACGTTCACCTGCATTAACAACAAACATTTTTTTCACGTTACAAGGATTAGATTTTATCGATCGAGTCACGAGCAATCGTGCGGCAATACAGTGAAACTTAAAATTCTTTTAACCCTTTGAAGCATAATTTTTATTTTTTTTCTACTGTAAAGTTTCAAATACATCGGTGGGTTATTAATACACTTTTTCTGCATTGCAAAAGGTGCATCACCTGTTAATTCGTTACGCGTATCAATTTATCAAACGGAAGACAGAGAGCTCCAAAAAACTATACTTTATCAGCTTTTAGAACTAAAAGGTCTAAAAGTTTTTTTTACAAAAATCTTCCCTACAACTCTTAGATGATATCCTTTTTGAGATACACCGTGCTTCAATGAGTTAATTCGAACGCGTATCGATTGATCAAACGGGAGACAGAATGAGCTCCACAAAACTACACTTTATCAAGTTTCAGGGACTAAAAGTTCTCGAATTTTTTTTTCAACAATAATTTTCTCCACAGCTCTTGGATGGTATTTCCTTTTTCCTTCTTTTTGCTTTTCATACAATAATTGCATAACTCGCGAATGATCAACGACTGGGACATTCACCGGATTCTCGCTTTCTCGTACAGTCCGTTGAACGAGCTGCCGCAGTGGAACGCTTCCATCTGCAAGTCGGATAACGAGAGAGCGCAAGCGAATCTTCGAACCGTGCTAAACACGCTCCGGCGTTCTCCCAAGGTCGTGGCCAAGGAAACTCTTGGTCAGATGTTGAGACGAGATAACTGATGAATAAAAATTCTTCGAGGATTCTTCGGGAACGTCAGTCCGCGGTGTCGGAAAGTCGAACGAAAGAGCGCGAGACGATTGCACGTGTCTGTTACGATGGCTCAGCGTGCGGAGACGAGGGAACAGTCGAGACGCGGCACTGTCGCCAACTCGCTCGTTCGTCGACGAAGTAGGGAGGAAGAGATATACGAACCCGAACACCTGTCGCTCAGCAACGAGCAGTTTTACGATACTGGCGACGTCTGACGGCAGGTTCGTCAAGCCTCACGAGTTCGCCGGGCTAAATCGTCAATCGATCGTAACGATCGCTGGAGAAGCTCGGCGCGTCTCTCGATCCTTGAAAAACTTTCATTTTTCTTATCTCTCGTTATTTTCTCGCCGTCCAAGTCCAGATCTGAAAAACAAATGAAGCATTTAGACATTGGACACGATTATTTTATTTCATTAAAGATAATTTTTTTCATTTTTATTGCGACACCATACGATAACGATCTCTTTTTTTTCGATAACTTCTTCAATACGAAATCATGTTTTACTTATACGTTCGTATTTTTATTATTTTTTTTTCAAGAGATTGATTTCACGTTTTCATCTCATTTCCGACAAGGGCAGCTCTTCTTTCTTGCGTACCATCGAGATAAATGAGACGAATGCGCACTGAAATCTGCATCCAATTTTCTGAGCGTAACGGGAAGAACGCAACGTACCGAACGAACGCAGTGACGATGTTGCAACGCCTCGTGGGTGGAGGGGTTGCTGTGAATTATACGACACCGAATGCTATATCGCACAGTTATGACACATTGGATTGTGATGTAACTCTGCGTTGGCACAACAATGGGAGCAAAGCAAACAGGTGAGCGCGCGCAACGCGCGATAAAAGACAGCCGAACTGCAGGAAATTGGAACACGCGCTCGTTTTCCCGATGACGATATTGTTATCGATATACGACCGAGTCGACGCAATGACCGATTGTTTATAATTCATTTAAATTCCTTCAAATATGGATAAGAAAAGCCTATCGGCCCACATTCGACATAAGTCGATGAAGTAAATTTGAAAAAATAGAAGTCATTCGCTAAGAATAAAAATGTACTAAAATTAGGTAAATGTAATTTTAGTCATTTTTTACTCGGTGTCGAAACTTCATAACGAAGAAATCCTTTCTATTGTGACCTTTTAAGAGTCGAAAGTGAAATATAAAGAAAATAGTGGCATTTTCCGGAAGGGCGCGGTGCACTGTTACAGCCTCGACTGCACCAGAAATAATATACCTGACGCCTATCCCATCATTCCGTCGTCGCTAGAACAGGCAAATTACTCTTTCCGCGTCACCCTGTACATCACCGGCATTCCCGTACCAGTCGCCAGTCCCCAGCCTCATCTCCACTGTTACGAAATACCGCGAGAATAACCATGCGCACCGGCAATTATGGTAACTCACATGAGCGCACGCAACCTGATGCTTTATAATTACTATAACGTTTATCATTATCGTTCCCTTTTTCTTTCCTATCTCTCTCTGTAACTACACTTCCGCTTCGAATTATACTTCCACGACTCGTTTCACGTGATTCAAAAGTCGTATATAAAATGACCTCTGCTTAAAGGCTACGTGAAACACCCGCCCGCATCGCCGGATCGGTATCGAATAGTGTAATCAACTTTTTTTCGGTCGTAATAAATCTCTCTCAAAATAAAAGTTTCACAGAAAGCCGAAGTGATATCCGATTTCGATGAGACTTTTCATTCGATCGTACGTGCCCCGAGCCGTGGAAAAAAAGTTGATTGCGGTTTCAGTTACCGACCGCGGTATTTCGCATCCTCTTAAGGCGAGGTAAATCAGACGCAGTCCGTGTCAAAAACTGTAATAAATGGTATTCGGAGACGATAGACATTTCGCGAAAAAACAAAGTATCAGCTGATGCAGAATTCATTACCGCTTTCTATGATACTTCGCTTTTACCTCAAAAGTCAACCATTCTTACATATCATTGATTCGAAAAATGCCACTCTTGCACTCACAAGTCAGGTGGTGTATGTTTCACCTCGCCGTAAGAGCAGGTGAAATACCATGGTCGGTAATAAAAACTCTAACCAACTTTTTTCATGGACAGTGATTATCTAAGGTGAAAAGAAAAGTATCATCGAAGACGGATTACATGTCAGCTTTCGATGACACTGTACTTTTGATCGTAGATGAGAGTATCCGTGAAAAGAGTTGATTACAGTTTTTGATACCGACTCGGCACGGTATGGGTGGGGGTTCCACATACTCTTAAGGCCAATTGTCGATTACAAAAAAAATAACGTTTTCGAGCACGCCCAGTCTGCAAGGCTCGTTAAGGAGGTTGGAGCGAGTGGTGTTCATTTTGCCTAAATTCGAGAAATTCGGGCAAGAATTGCAAACACTTCCCAATGTTATAAAAATCTGAAA
>JAPYZD010000767.1:0-28277 GCA_030522725.1 Ichneumoninae sp. B BG-2022a
TTCTTGATCGGATAAAAATCTGAAAAAAATCAAGCATATGGAAGATGCTGATAAGATTGTTCGTCCATAATAATGATCCCAAAATGTTATTCGTTTCCTATATGTTAAATTTTGTTTAAAATTGTAATTTTCAAGTATTCGATAAAATTCTGAAAAAATTCATGCGTATTCAGAAAAATTAACAAATCATTTTCGAAATAAAAAAAATTGGTTGCCGGGTAATTTGTTGCACAATTTTTTTTCAGCAATTTGTCATGAACATTCTGAAATTATTATTATATATAAACAATCTTTTCAGCACCTTTCATATGCTAGAATTTTTTCAGATTTTTTCTCATCGAGAAGTGTTTGTAATCTTTGTCTTTTTTCTCTCGAACTTAGGCGGCGTCAGTCATTATGCTAGTACTACCTTAAAAAGCAGTAAAACGTCTTCGGATCAGCTTTCAGCCATTCGAGGTGGGACGAAGATCATTCTGAAAATTTGAAATTCTAATTGATGAAACTTAGTTCCGAATTGAAGGAAAATCGACAATGCGACGTTCGTCCCATTGATTATTCCCATCGAGACTGTCTTCACTACACTATATTGATCCCATTTCGTTAAAAATATAAACAAACAAAACAAACAAACAAAAGAAAGCGTGTCGGACTCTCATTCCTCCTCTCGTGTCAGCTCCTCGGTTATTATCCGTTCACGTCAACCTTTGTCAATCAAATTTCTCTGATACATAAAATAGTTCATTCTATTTCGTCTGTCCTAATACGGACGGGCAGGAGGGTCTTCCGACGA
The DNA here is from genome assembly GCA_030522725.1 of Ichneumoninae sp. B BG-2022a. Classification (NCBI taxonomy): domain Eukaryota; kingdom Metazoa; phylum Arthropoda; class Insecta; order Hymenoptera; family Ichneumonidae; species Ichneumoninae sp. B BG-2022a. The sequence continues at coordinate 791 of JAPYZD010000767.1, forward strand.
GGCGTAGAGACATTTTATGCTCGATTTTTCCCCATTCCCGTTTGTACAACCTCTCTCCCTCTCCCCTTCATCGTCACGCCAACTTTCGTTCACGTACGATTTTATTGCCGGACAGTGGGCCTAATCACTTCGTCGAAATTCGTCTGGAAATTGGGGAAAGATCATTGTTATTACGGAGCGCTGTGTGGCGGCTCCTGGGTTTTATATAGCTGCACGCCACGTGCCCCCAAATTCGCTGACGAATTGTACCGCACGAATAGGACTAAAGGGGGACGGTAAGCTCGTGCTAGCTTGGTACTAACGCGTGTATATAGGTCGGTAGCAAAATATTGTTATATATATTTCTCATCGATAACACACGTCCACCCACCAAAACGAATTCGATTCCGGTACGATATAAATACACGAAACGGTAGCGGAAATCGGAAATAACAAAAAAAAAGCGAAGTCGAGAACTGAAAATGTGGCCACGTGCATTGGAAAACGCTCAGCTGATCGAAGAATCAAAGCGAGCCTACCGAGACCGAATCTCTTCCAGCAATTCGTAATTTATTAATGCGGGAAATAACTCACCGAAATTGCAACACGCAGTTTCGCGTAACCGAGTGACAAGTAACGTGACAGTAATAAGAAAACATTTTCTCTGCCCTTTAGAAAAGAATTTAAAAAAATAATGAATCATCCTGAAAAGAAATCTTTGCATCCCTGGGGCTGTCAATTTTCCCAACATCAGCCGATGGATTTTTATTTTTTCCATCGACTTCATCGAACCCGAACTCGAAAAATAATTTGACTAAATGTAGTGTCTATAGTGTCTACATTACACAGCTGATCTGCCGATCTGTGGAACATTTGTACAATATAAGTATAGGGAAGAGCGGGGCAAAATGGCACACCGGGACAAAATGGCATAATGAGATAAAACGCAATTCTCCAATAACTTTGAAATGGTGGTGATGGTGGTACGTGGGGTAAAACGGGTTTAAAAATCTGGATGTATCGGTAGCACAAAATTGTGCATCAAAAAATTATTGGAAAATTGAGTTTTGCTCTCACAGTCTCATTTTGCCCCGCTGTGCCATTTTACCCTGGTCTCCCCTATCTCATAAAAGCGAAGAAAAAAATTCATTTCTTTCCTACAGAAAAGAAAAAAAAATAATGAGCCATCCCGAAAGGAAATCTGCATCGCCGCTGCAGGGCTCCCAATTTTCCCAGCACTGACCGACAGATTTTTATGTTTTCCATCGCCTTCATCGATCCCGACGCCGAGAAATAATTTAAATAAATTTAGTGTCTATACACCGCTGATCTGTCGGAACCCTGTGGAATTTTCGGGCAACGAGGAGCCCCTATTAGATCCCACATACCTACCGAAGACACGCTCGATCGACGAGGCAATGCCGATACTCGTACGGCTCGTAGGCTCGTTCCCCATCTCGTTCGCGTCACCGAATTTCTCCCTCGTCACTCGCATACGCGCCTTGTGTGTCGCTGCGCCCTTTTTCACATCAAAGAGTACGAGAGAGACCGGGAACGACGGAGGATACACGCGATATGAGAGAGCCCTGCCGTGGGCACGTCGAGCTTGGCCCATCGCCCACGAGCCGTTCCCTCCCATTTCCGTTTCAATGTCCACCATTTGATCTTTCTCTCTGGTCCCCCGTCCCCCTTCCCCGCGGTCGGGACACCCTCGATAGTCGCACGAAGATACGAGGGCGTGCGCGCTTTGGTCCACCGAGGGATGATGCCATGCGTCACCCCAGTGGCGCTTTTACGATCGGCCGGCCACCCATCGATACATGTAAATGCGCGTTAGAGATCTCACTATTTTATATATACTATATAGTAAACTCACCCACACACCTGAATACCTACATACATGTGTGGAATGCCCAAAAACCGAAGGCCATAGCGCCCACAATTTAACGCGTCAAGTTACGACCTTCTGGTTCTCAGTCGCTCGATGCGGGTAGACCTAGAGGCGAGCCTTTTCCATTAAATTTTACGTCCACGTCCACGCGGCTCTTTACTTTCGGACCCTCCCGAGTGTACAGACTGTCGAGAACGTATACACCCATTCGTAAATTCGAGCAACCACTTCGGGCGGACCACGAGCTTTTCGATAATCCTCGCCGCCCCGCGTCCACACAGCGTCGGAGAGTTTACTGGCGTTCGAAAATATTCCACCGGCGGCGAATTTTCTCCATACGACGATCGGAGATGGAGAAACGGAAGCGATTTTCGACCTGCACGGCGCTCAAGCTTATCGAAAGGTTCGAAGGTTCTCGCGAGGTATCCCGCGAGCCGCCAACCGGAAACCGTCGCGAGGAAGAAATGAAGACAAAAGCTCGTCTGGCTTTTCCATACGCCGAACGGTTAAATCGATTTTCGTGCGGACGATAAATTTCCATCTCGGTGTACCATCGTCGTTCCACATATATCTGTTCCAGACCCGACAATAAAGTTCTCCATGTCGAGCTCATACTTTTTTTTCCGATACTTTTTTTTTTATCGAGCCCGTTCTCCGGATCGAGATCCCAGACGATCGGGTGACCAATCGTTTATGGTTTACGACGCCGGGCTTCGTCGCAACCGAGGACGTTGCACGCAATAATCTATGGAACGTTTTGCCGTTCAGACGGAGGATGGGAATACAACGGCGAAGCTGATATCGCTGGAAAACTATTTTGCACGAATCGAAGGGCATTGGGTGGAGAATCCATTGACAAGCGAGAAACTCCGCCAGACGAAGTGGAAACGTTGATAACGCGGCTGAAAAGTCGAGGTGGGAAGTTCACACCGCTGGGCGAAGGTTCGACTGGAATTCGATAGATAGAGCAATAAAAAGACACCGTAGTCGATTTTTGTATTTTTTTTTTTTTAATTTCACTTCATTTCACCATTATCTTTAGGATAGTGGCATTAAAAAATGTTTATTAATATGTATACTTTCCTTAAAATCATCGTCGTACTCGTATTCTCATATAGCATTAATAATAATAATGATAATAATAATAATATTAATATAATAATAATAATGTAATCGTCGTAATATATCTATTAATATATATTTCTTATCTATATATATTATGCTTAATGGGGGTGTCGTGTCGTGTGTTTGCATACAGAGAATAGTATCGTTACAATAGTAGTAGCGTAGATTTTTTAATCTTTACGTGGTATTCATTACTAAACATATAAAAGCGGTATAAAGCTCGTTCCTCACACGCTGTATTGTTTATTTTATTTTAATCTTTTTTTCAATTTATTTTTTATTTTTTTTGTTTATTCGGTATCTACTATACTATTATAATAGTCGCGTGGTGAGGCGACCTCTGAATTGCGGTTATGGTTTTATTTTGCATTTATTTATTTACTCATTTTTCTTTATTTAGTTATTTTTTGTTGCCTTCCTTTTTTTCCTTCTTTCTTTGTTCAATAAACCTACAGGTAGTTTTTTTTATCCGTAATGCGATCCGGCGCGGTTTCGTGGCTCTTTTTTTTCTTTTTCTCTTCCATTTCATTATCTTCCATTCTTTGTCCTTACTTTAAATTAATCCTTACTTTGTAGTGTCGCGTCTCGTTGTCGCTGTGGCTCATTCTTTATTTTATTTTATTTTTCTTCACGCGCTCATTAGGATTTTGCCCGTGTGTAAGTCGCAAAAGGAAACAGAATACAAAACGCCGTCACATGCGCCAAGCACCGTTTCACAAACGACGATCGAGGGGGGCAAACGACGAGTCGTCTCGTGTCACTTCGCGCGATCGTACTCGTCGTAGCGTATTTATAATTCACGTATGCTACAGCAGAGTAATTCATACAAATATGGAGAAAAAAAAATTTGTCAAGATGTCAATATGACATTGAAATCAGTGCTAAGAAAAATCATTTCGTTTTTTATAATTTAAAGAAAAAATACGATTTTCATTTTGAGGTCAACATAAGCACAATTTTCAGTTTCCTATGTGACACAAATAATGTAAAAGTGTTGGTAAATAAAATTCTTTCAATTATAAAAAATGATATCTTATTTATTCCTTATTTAAACCCAAGAAATGGAGAGCTCCATATTTGTCCGACTCACTCTATCCCTCGCGTTTATACTTTTGTCCGCTCGTGCGTTCATCGTTCCTACAAATTGGCTGGCGGGTTTACGTGCAAATCAGCCTTAAGCAAGTGTTATTCTCGAAAAACATGAGCAGTTAAAATTTATTCGATTTGTCAAAAAAAAAAAATTTGGATATGACTTTTTTTTGTGAACATGATTTAATTCTCACGCCCAGCGTTCGAATCAATACACCGTGGGTCTTGCTTTAGCTGGTTGCCACGAGAAAGTTAAATGGCAGAATTCGATGCTCCGAAATTTTTTGAGAATTCGGTACCGCGCGGCGATTTTTTTTTTCCACATTTCGATCCGAGAGCTGCGCCGCAAAAAAAAAAATTTCCAGCTCTAACTACTTTCAGGCCCATGACACTTTTTTTTCAACTGTTAACTGTATACCAGCATACGTCCGACTCAATTATATACTTTTTAAATTATTACCGAGTGGCTCTTGGGCGCAGAGAGCGTCGAGACCGATGGATAAAATTCGACGAAAACCCGCCAGCTAAAGGTACAGCGTAGTAGGTATTTCTAATAACCCGAGTTAGACTCTCGCCCCTCCATTCCAACCAAACAAATCTATAGAGTGCAATCGTTTACAAATACGAATTATTAAATATCAACTTTCATACTCTAACGATAGAATAATAATAATTATAATAATCGTAATAATAATGACAATATCCGTTTAATAATGATAATGATAATAAGTTTATTAGTACGGTTGAAATATAGCGCGTACATCCCACGTAGTTTTATTTTTTGTTTTTAATTTATTTTGTTTTTTTAATTCATTTTCGTACCACACAATCGGGGCTTGTTTTTTATTTTCGATATTGTTACAATAACCACTCGCATGAAAACAAAATCATACATCGTTCGAAACTTTTGTTCGGTCGGTTTTATTATCGAGTTATTTTTCGAGTTTTTTATTGGCAGTGACTCCCAGTTCAGGTCTAGACAACTATTGGCTCGTACATGATATTTTTTTACTATTGCTTTTTTGCATCCAAAAACTTTCGAGCGAGTGTCGATTTGCTCTCACCACCGAGTGATTCGAACGAAGAGACCGGCTTGACGTAGGGCGAAGTTTTTTTTTACATATATCAAAAATATTGGCGTACAAAATTTCGTGCCAATTTCGATCGGAACAGTGACGTCAATTTTGGCTCGAAAATTGACGTTCCAGGCTGATCCGTCGACCGAATTATTAAATTACTCTTCAAAAGCGATCCTTCGCCGTACTTCTCTCGACCGCTTCGTTCGCACGGGATGAGAGCCTCGTTGACTGTCGCAAAAGGCGTGCAATTTTTCGGCGTCAAATTTTTATGGAGACCAGTCTCGCCGTGCTCTTACAAGACCTATTTTTTTTTACAAACTACCTCTAATCGATTCGCGAAATAAAATCGCGAATTTTACATATAATTTCCCAGCAGATTTTTGGATAGATTTCTATCAAAAATATATAATGTCGACCAACGTACATCCCGTCGAACATTAATCTTTTTTGTTCTTATTTTTTTTTTTTTTTTATTTACGACGAATCCAGCTCGTCCGACACTCGATTCTCAACACGGATACTCGAACGTTCAAGCAATTCTTGAATTTCCGAATATGGAGCGTCAGATGGGCCAGGCTCACCGTGGCTATTTTTCGTATCAAAAAATCATAATCGCTATAACCGGCGAGATTGGTCTCCTACGTGTCTGACCACAACGGGCCGCGTCTACTTGCGCGCCTTTTCAAACGTCACGCAATTAGTAACTCGATTTCACTCGTCTCGAATGTTCTTCGTATCGATAACCTATTATCCGATAGTTGGAAGAAAAATATCCAATTAATGTATTTTTTCTTCCACAGAGCAATATCAGTTAATATATCGTCTTAATAAAAAATGTGTAGATCCTCATCGCAAAAGAGTCACAGTTTTGTATTATGTTTCACATGTCTTATTTCGATGGCAGTTTTTTGCTTAGCCCGAAGGACTGCTTGATTAAATATAGATATTGGTTCCTTCAACTATTTGTTATTAAAGTATCGGTGGTAAATTTTACCGATTTTTGACGAAACAAAACTGATCGTTCTCAGTTTCCTCGAAGACTCGCGCTAACCGCTGTTGATGAAAAATCCGTAAAATCATGTAACGACTTTATGACTAAAGGTGCAAACGGTTCGTGGGACTTATCGCAATTTTAATTGATTTATAGGTAGATATATAACGAGAATATATGCCGTAACGTACAGAAACTAACTATGACACTGATCATCGAAGCTTACACAACTTGACGCGAGCCTAGCACAGGTATGATTATGCGAACCGTCGGTATACGCCTACGCCAGTAAGTAACCAAAACGGTACAGTTATTGGCCACACCCTGACAGTGATCGTCACATGCGTGTCAGCCAAAGATGTACATAAATCTGTCCGATAATTATCCCGCCAATAACTGTACGATTTACGCTACGTTAAATAATCGTTAGCGTTAGAAACGCGTGAGATCGTGACGACCGCAACTAGGTTTGCCAGGCGATTTTTCGCGATTATGCCGAGACGGATTTTTTTTTTTTTTAATATCCTCGTCAGCTTCGACATTAGCGCGCATTTTATCATATAATATGAGCTCGTCCCCGATCCGCCTTCCAGCAGCATTCGGATTAAGGATAACACGAGACATTATATTATAGGAATTTAATATAGTCGTATCTGACGTTCGAGCCAGACTTGAGGCTCAGTTATTGAGCTCAGATTTTGGAACATGAACGAAGAATTAACTATTTCGTTTTTTTTTTTTTTTTTTAAGATAGATTATACAAGAGGAAGAAAAATGGTTTTTTTAGTTTCTCTTCTTTTCCTATCATAATCAAATGTTCTGTGCACCTGCCTGCAGCATCGCTGAGTTTTTCGACCGAAAAAACTCAGCGATAATTAGTGTTACGATAGGATAATAATATAGAGGTCAGAGGGTGGTAGCCGAGTACCCATGTTTCAAGATGTACTTAGATTATCCAGTTTACCGGCTTCTTTTTTTAGGCGTCGCAATATATATATGTAGCCAGTTTTTATTTTGTTTTATATTACGTAAATATTTATATGAATATTATTATTTCGTTATTTCGTATTTTGTTGTTGTTGTTTTTATTTTTGTTTGTCTTCATACTACGCAAGTGTACGCTTAGATCCTAAATTAGGTTGTCTCGTGTAGGTAGTGTTTCGTACCTTATAAATAATTTATTATTCAATATAATTATCGTAATAATATTCCTACACCAGAGAAAACATCGTTAAACCTTAATCTTTATCTCATATTTACTCTTTTTTCTTTTCCATTTTCTTTTTTGTCAATAATAATTAGTATTTTGTTATCTTCATGTGTATTCCCATTTCTCATTTCTTCTCTCATCTTGTTCGACCTTCTTGTTCACACGTTAAATTCAATTAAATCGATTAATTCATTACTCTTCACGCTTTGTGTTCTTTACTTTATATTATTCGTCCTTCGATATAATAATATTATTATTTTTTTATCTGAAAATTTGTACTCTTATGGGGGGAGGTATTGGTAAAGGGACACAGCTGCCACGCTGCTATAGTACTTGGCGACCAGAGTCCGGGGACATCTCACTACTCTTATCCTTTATCGCATCAGGCTGATTTTTTTTTACCCAATCTCGGATGACAATTCCAGTTCTCGAAGATATTACATCGGACATTATCGGAGGGTCAACATTCTTTTTCCTTCCTCCACGCGGCCAGTAAAATGTCCCGTCTCGTATCGGCAGCTTGCAGCCAGGTCTCTATATATGATAAAATAAAAACGTGTAGAAGCTACCAGCCACGAGGTTGCTCGACCAAAAAATCCAATTTTTTTTTCTTTTCGATAATTCAATTACACCACGATCGAGCCTTTCGGCCGTATCTCACATTTCAACCGATGCAAGTTTAATCTGTTTCCTGAGATGCTTTCGTCGATACTTTCAGCGTTCGATCGGACAACAAAAAAACTCGGTCCAAAGAAATCAAGCGAGGGTCAAATACATCGAGAAAGGAGAACCTTGAGATCTCAAAGGGAGGACACGACCGGGATGGTCGAGCGAAGGACCTCTCCATTACCGAGCCCCTCGGACAGCCGACGGGATACACTTTGTTTGCCGAGTGCTCGAGACGTTTCCCAATTAAATTAAAACTCGAAGCTGGAGTATGTACCGCGAATAAAGGGAGACTTTCGGAGACATTCTTTTTACTCCATTTTAATCCTTTTAGTAGTTTTGCAACTGTTTGTAAAATTATTCAATAAAAGTAATTTTATTTAACAAAAAAAAATCAATTTTAGTAACTTGCATACCTCATGGCTGGAACATATCAATTTGGCTCATCGACACGTTTTTGTTTGTTTGTTTTCTTTTTTATTTTTTAAATTTAATTCTTTCGTAAGCGATAATCGAAGCAACCCGAAACGATGAACTCATACATTAGAGCTGATGAATCGATCGTATATAGTATTTTTAGGTATTAATCAATATTTTAGATAAACCGTCGGATTTTTCGGTACACATAGGGGTGGAAAAACACAACATCTAGATAGAGGATGAATAAGAGAGATATATATCAATGCAGGAGTCAAAAAGTGAACTAACGAAGTAACGGTTAATAAGAGGATTCCGTACATTCGACAATCACGCGACATGCACACGGGCCACTACACATCGAGCCACTGTGAGTTTACGTAAGTATTTTTTACGAATAAAATTCACGAATTTTTCTTTAATTAGCTTCGTTTTCTTTGTCTTAATCTTTTCTTATTTTTTAGACGTTTATTCTCACGAGATTGCGCAAACGCACGTGGCTCGCGTTGACTAAGCTATTGCGATGCGACGATATAGTTAATTCGCGATTATTAATCTACGGGTCACTACCTAAATCGTTTTTTTTTCATTTAATTTTTACGTGAAATTGCGATGAATACACGAAAACTTGACGATTAATTGTTAATTAATCGTATCAATTGTGATGCGTTTATTATTCACCCTCGATCCTAAACACCTAGCCTATCCTAATCGCCGATCAAACGTTGCGACGCCGTTATTATTATTTATTATTATTAATCAAACCGTCGTTGATACGTCACGCGTGACCTCGCATATATAAAAAAATCATCCGAAAAGCTCCGACCTCGTTACGGCCTGGCATTCATTTTTTCCGTCATAAAAAAAAAGTATATTTTTTTTTCGTTCAAATGTGCAGTCTAGTATCCTCAGACAATGTATGCTCTCGTCGAAAGACGCTCTCGTCTATCCATAATTGTTTTTCTTTTTTTCTGATAAGCCACCAAAATTTACCAAAGACTCACGAGATTCACTTTACGCGAAAATTTATCTGCTGTGCATGAAGCCTGAATGAGAAGCCGACATTTTTGTTTAATTAATAGAAATCATGCGTATCGCGATCAACAAATAATTTAATTAGATTTGATTATTTTTGAGAGCCAAGCGCTAATTGTCTCCCGACGAGCACATCGCGAGGAGTCCAAAAAGGGCACGGGCCAGGGGCAGCAAGGCGTGGAGAGGCTATCACAATAATTGCTTTTATTAGTTTAGCTTTTTGAAGTGTTTTTTTTTCATTCAAAAATCTGTAACAAAAATTTGGTAAGAGAGTTACGAAGAAAAACATGATTTAAGCTTTGCTCATGTTCATATTTTGTCACTTTCTCTTTTTTTTTGCTAAAAAGCTTCTACTTTGTTGGGATTCTATGGGGGTTTTAATTCTTTCTGCCTTGCGTTCAGGCAGAGAATAATTGTTGCTCGTTAATAAATTGGAAAAAGTTTCGAGGAACCGCGTTCTAAGCCTATAGGGGTTGCACTACCACGCCCACCGTCCTGCGCCCTCAAATTTTGACATCATACTCGCGACTCTGGTAAATATCGTATAAAAAATCGCATCAAAAAGACGTTCAACTCCTCGCCATTGTATAGCCAATGCTTTTTCAATAATAAAATTACTTAAACGCTAACGTATCGCTTTTGAATACCACGTAGCCAATTATGGTGCGCTTTGGTGTTGACCTCGTACAAGCTAGCGTTCGTGTCTCGTATCGTGAATTAATTGTGTGATATTATCGGAAATGAGCAACTGTTTTTTAGGACTGTCAAAAATGTGGATCGTGTATTTTGGTGGTGGTTTTTTATTTTAAATAGATTCAAATGTTTAAAACTTTTAAGTGGTTTTTTTTGTGATACCGACGCGATGCCGAGATGAACGAACGTTTGACTGTTCGAAGCCTTCTTGCGTCTTACAACTTAATGACTATATCATTAACGACTTGCATTTTTCCGATGGAGCGGCATTATTTTTTATTTTTTGTATTTTTTTTTTGTTACGATTCTTTCATTTCTGTCAGTTGTCGCCTCTTGGTCCGCACTACCAGCATTTCATTTGCTTTGCATTGCAAAAAACTTTTTTACTATTTTGGATCGTTCCATGCCTGCCGTCCGATCGGTTTTTTTCGCCTCCACTCGGTTTCTCACTTTCAGTTTTTTTTTTTTCTATTTTTTTCTCGTTTTTCTTTCTTCCCTCAATGACTTAGCGATTAATAGTTTAGATTAAGAGTGACTATCTTCGGGCTAACGATAGGTATGTTTTTTTCCCTTAACGTTTATACCTAAACTACTCGTGATTACTACGGTAATTTTCACGAATTTCGTTAAATTACGTTAAATGCATATCGACGACATTGCGAGTTATTGAAGTTTTTTTTTCGTACATTGTAACTCAACGCTCGCGGTATATTCGACCGGCCTCACAAACAAAATTTCGAGGGCTATTATATTCCGAGCTTATTCGACGTTCGACAAAATCTCGCTAATACGATTCGTACAAAAACGAATTAATTTTATTGCAATCGGAAACACCGTGGTATTCGATATTACATCGTCAGTACCAAATTTATATCATAACTCTAAAACCGAATATTACGCGTTTCTTTTTTAAATTTATCCCGATTCAAATTCGTTCTCGCTAAACTCTTATGACATATGACTCTTGTCCTTATATTCCGAATAATCTCACAATCTTAATTTCGTTATCATTATTTTTTTGTTTTTACCAATTCACCACCAATTATCGTCACCTCGTGATCGACGCGGATCCTTTTAAAAAAATAGGGTACAAAAATTATGCTACTAATTTGGAACCTTACCGAATCTAAAATTTTCACGCTTCATGCTTTCTTTTTTTTTTCTTCGTGCTTTATTTCTTCTTCCTTTTTACTCTCTGAACACAGCCGAATTAAAATGCCCAATTTTACGCCTAATCTCAATACAAAAGTTGCTTAATTTAGTTTGCTTAATTTCGCTCGTGCCACCCTGCCGCTTAGAGTCTAATCAAGTCTACCCCTTAATCCGCACTTATCGAGATAAGTTTCTACGCGCGTACGCGTTTTTTTCATTTATTAATTTCAAATTTTACGAATTTTTTTTTTTTGCATTATTCGAGCCTTCGTATAATCGCCACTCACGTTTCAAGCTTTACGATAATTATCGAACCTTCGTTATTATTCATTTCAACGTCGAATAAATATTCGCCCTCGTCTTCAATCGATGAACATAAAGAATTGAAAAAAAAATTATGTTCGTCGCGCCGTCTCAGCCACGATATTTCTAGTTACGATATAAATTAAACAACCGCATCGAATCCACCCGTCATTACCAATTATAATTGATTACCGTGCGAGCTACTTTACACATTGATGCTCCTACCCACCTATGTGTGCTTATTTATCAATCGTCAGTGATGCGACTAACTAAATCTTTGTTTATTTTATGTTTATATGCAATTGAATTCGAAGGGAAATAGCGCATCCACACGTCATTCAGACAATGGTTATAAATACTACGGAAAAATTGATATTTAAATGGGTTTGATTTTTTTTTTATCATTAGCGAGGACCTAACTACAGAAATTGCCAAGAATTTCAAAAATATTCCAAGCGTCTCCTGGTCGTAAAATCAACGGTGTACCTCGGTTAGTACGATTATATATATTATACGATTAAGATATATTGTTTCCGGGATTTCGTAGAGACACGTGGGGGCTCGTTGAACAAAATTTAAGGGGGTCGAGCCAGAAATCGTAAACTCTGAATATCTCTGTGTGCTAGAAATACTTTGGAAATTAATTAAAGCGATTATTACACGAATTTTGTAATATTTTTCAAAAATCTATTTATCAAATTTGTCGACTGGCTCGATCCTCTTAATTGTCGATTTTTTTTCAACAAGTGCACGGCCCGAAATAAGAACGACAAGTTGATTATAATTTTTTTGGTTTGGGGCGGGAAAACTGGAGATTTTGTAGTTTTACATGGTGTCATGAGTCGTGACGTTTCACACCTTTTCGTATTCATTTCTCAATGTCGTTCTCATTCTCCATCTCTATTTCTCTTTCTCTCTCTCTCTTTCTCTGTCCCGATATCGAGACATCGATATACGCGCGCCATTTCAGCATAATCATCGAAAAGTCTCGTTTAATCGTTTCGAGAAACGATTTATTGCGAGACCGCGACATTACTGTATAACAACATTATGTTCCTATGTACATTTGTACCTTTGCCAGCGTTTCAAGACGATTCGATGTTTGAGTCGAGCTCTCAGACAGATAACTCGTGCGGTCCCTTTCTTTCGAATTAATGATCGTCGATGTGTATCTGAAATACTGGGAACTCGACTCCCTTCCAACCGTTATAGAGTGTGAAAGACAGCCGGTTTGTGGGTTTCATGACTGCGTACCGGTCGACACTCCCGTGCGGCTGTCAATCGGTTGCATAATTTTCAAATTCGACCCCTTCGCTATTACAGCGATCGACTGCATTTTTTTTTTTTTTCGGAACGGAAGAGGGTTGGATCTCGATGAAAAATCTATTTTCAAAAATCAATTCCGATAGGTCAGCCACGCGCGTATGTCGATCACTAAAACTCAAATCGCTCTCCAGTAGCGTTCACGATATAAAATTTTTCCATTTTTTTTTCTTCTCTTTCTTTTATCTAACCAGTAACAACGGGATAATTGTACATAAATTGCGTTCGGGCATAAATTCACGCCCGACGCGTGGATAATTTTTTGTTTTATTTTTCTTTCTTTTTATTTTAAATCTTTTCCAGTGCTCGGATTATAGAAACAGTGTGGGTGATTGCGTCGGGGGATACGGGGCGTTAAATCTGTGAAAACTTAATCGGGACTGTGCGCGCGAATTTCGAGTCTATAAATCTCGTCCGGTCCCAGTCACTTTTTTTTTATTTGAGACTGTTCAAGAGCATCATTTTTTTTCTTCACTTTTCGGAGATGCTTGATCGATATCAATTATGAGCATGAACGAGAATCGCTCTTTATTCGCGCTACGCGAAGGTTTAAATATAGATATATGTTATTATAATCATTTTGTTTGTTTTTCATTTCCTTCATTATTTTTTTTTGTTTTTTCATCATTTCGTTTTTTGCGTAGATTATTAATATTCCGGAATCGGGTGGGGTATGCACAGCTTCGAGTTTTGTACATACGTAAATACGTCTATCGATGGGATATTGCCGGTTGGTATCACCAGGCGCGTTTTTTTCTTTTTTTCACAATAATACAGCGCACCTGAGGTATTTAGCGTTCGAAAAACAGAAATATATATATATATTTATATATATGTTTATATATATATATTGTATCGTTAATATTTAATGGTGAAATAAACGTTAATATATCGTGATGCCGCTTTTTCTTCTTCTACAACGCGTGCAGCCCTCACGCACCATCCCACAAAAATCTATTAAAGTTTCTCGGTATTCGGATATTGATTAATAAATAATTTTTGTTTTTTTCCCTTAGATCCTCGATCATTATACGATGCTCGATTTTACACGTGTGGCCGCTTCGTCAATGTATTTTTCTTTATTATATATGTAGTAACTATCCGTGCAGTCGATAGCACGTCCGACCACAAAAAAGTTACCAAGCACACACTTTATTATCAATTAGTACTATATCGTTCGAGTTATTTATTTAGATATCGATATTTAGAGGGAAAGAAGGGTTCGCACAATCGAGGGTAGTCAAACGAATAATAAAAATACTTCCTTTTCACAAGCTTCCGATAATCGAAAAGATCGGTTACGAAAACTTGATAAAATGATAGTTTACTTAATAATTTAATGAGATAACTATAAAGAAAATGTTAAAAAGAAAACAAAACTTAATCAAACTGTTCATTATTTATAATTGATATTGTAGTTTTTTTATAATAACACTTAGCAGATTCCAAAGTTATTTTGACTAATGTCAGGAATGTATCGAAAGCTTGCGAAAATTATGATTCCGATCTATTATTCCTTTGACTCGAATTTATCAACCGAACCTCTCACACGTACTGATAATCGGATACGGGCGTACGCACGATTGTATTATCACGTGACACTCGAATGGATTTTTTAACTACCAGGTCTTGGCCGTCGATCTCAACGTCAAGTAATTTACGTCAATTTCATTTATGTTGCGATTACCAAAAAAAAAATTAAACAAAAAAAAAGGAAATCGATCGAGGTGATTTTTGCAATTACAAAAACATACGAGATCGTTGAATCGAGGGTCAAGACATTCCTACGATTATGCACCTAATCGATTATATCAAAGGGACGAATGAATTTTGTGTTGTGTTGATGCCTCTCTGTGTGTGTGTGTGTGTGTGTATTGTGTCAGTGTGTCGTTAATTTCTTCATCGCGATTAAATCTCTGCCGATCGCTTCGTTATTTACGGTTAAAATCGTCACGCCGTAGATCGTACATATTCCTACCTAAACATATGTATACGTTTCATCGTGTTTGCCGAGTCCTTCGAAATATAACAATATAGTTGTCTACCACAGCTGAGAATCCTTAATCTCTAGAGTTTACGTCTTAATAATTATTATGTTTTACTTCTTGTTTTATTTAAATTAATTAATTAATTAATTAATAATAACACTCACGAAATATTTCGAGCGTCGAGAGACTATCGATGATCGGGATCGACTCGTGAATCGGCTGAACGAGTCGTCCGTGAAGTCGTCATTAGGAGAAAACTGCATACGCTTTATTGTAATTTGAACAAAAAAAAAACATTCGTTCGGATATTTACTTAATTCGAGTTGGGATAGGCTATATTAAAAAATGTAAACAAACTATTACATTTTTTTTCTGTCAATAGTTTGTGTGCATTTTTATTTATTTTTTATTTTATGAAATATGACACGCTGTTGCCGGTACAGCCGATTCGACATCCACAATATCAATTTACCAGAAAATTTGACTCTGTTTCACGTGCATTCTTCATCCGAGCTTTTCCTCTGTCCTGAGATTCTACCCTAGAATTAATCGACAACGCGCGACCCGGTTGTGTTTCGTCGTTATTAAAATTTCACGCGAGAGACGACGAAACTAAAAGCGTCGCGGTGTCCCCGGACGATGCACAAAAACAAAAAAGCTTTCCCCCTTCGTTTTTTTAATCCGAAACTTTAGCCGAGAATCCTTTCTCACCGTCGTCCCGAGACTCGAGCCTTCACTGTAATGACAATTTTAAACTCTATTCATATTTCAACTACTCATAACCACTTTCGTACCAGATGTGACACCTTCGCCTTTCCAGTCGCGAACTTCCTCCTTCGCAATCATTATTATTTCAGAAACGACCCTCGGACTAACACCGCGTGTATTATTACGACCGGCTAATTTTTTTTTTTTTTTTTTTTTTCTGAAACCCGAACTTTCAACCCTCTCGAACTCTTTTGTAACGCGAAATATTTAATAACCCCCGCGTTGAGAAAATTTTCGAAACTTGTTTTCATAAAGGATCGCGAAGTTAATGGAATAAATAAATAATGAGCCGAGGGACGTTCGTTATGAATTTTCAGGCGTTCGTCGCGTAGCCGGAGTTTTCAGCTGGGAAGAGAGATCGTGACTCGCGGATCCATTGTGTCCCGAGGAAAATAAACCTCATTTTCAAGTTTTACGCGAGCCATTTCCATAACAATTTTTGAAAATCTGTTCACGTTTTTTTTAGACATATATATATTTTTTTATCATTTTTTCCGATGTAATTTAGATTTAGATGATTCGATAGTCAAATCGTAGCGATAAAAAAAAATCATAATCCTTTTATCTCATTGATTACGACTGCGGCAAATGGATCGATCAATACGCTGTCAAGGTCGACGGGTACATCTGGGTCAATAGCAATCAGGGGTACCGGCCGGCGATTATCGTACCCATAAATATCTCTCTCTCTAAAAACATCGATACAAAATTTTTTTTTTGTTTTTTTTTTTGTTTGTTGTTTTTTATATACTCACTCGATCGCTCGACGCGGACGAGTTCCATGAGCGGGGAACGAAAGAGTTTCGAACGACAGTGTTGTTGATCGTTGCTGATGCAAGTTTGCGGCAGGATAGGCCCTGGAAGAGACGCTTAACGAAACGAGACGTCGCTACGTCCCGTCGCTAGCGAGTGTCCTGCACTACGAAAGATTTCGGTGGGTTCGCACGTATTAAATTTAAGAAAAAAAAAGAAAAAAAAACTAAAAAAAGGACAAAACGATGTCGATCGTTCTGATAACGAAATGATCTTCGAAGCGTTCCCGTTCCCCGTATGAAACCAACGTCTCCTACGACACGCGTAGATATAATGTGTGTGTATACATATATATATATATGTATTTATATATATATATATATATATATAATGTGTATAATATATACTATAGTTTATATAGCAAAAGGTACAAAATCGTATGGTGATCGGAGTAAAAAAGTTATCCTAACTATTCGTAATATACCTTACAAGAATTAGAGCAAATATATAATGTGTATATAAGTTACTCTCATTCGATATACTAAATGAACTATCGCTATATGTTTTTTTTATTATTCGTATAATATAGACGTCTGTGTAGGTGTGTGTGTGTATATGTGTGAGGGATTAGTTAGTTATTTTTGTTTGTTTCTCGTTTACGAAGAGAATCGCGGCGCGACGATCCTTCAATTTCTTTATACTCCGAAAAAAAAAAACAGTGAAAAAGAGAAATCGAAGACGAAGTGATATTCGCGCCAGCGAGCTCATTGCGTTAAAGCCGCTAATCGTACACGCAGCAGTTTAATCGAGGTTTGGGAAACCTGCACACACAGTGGTAGGGGGTTTCGCCTCGTCTACTACGGTTTCTCGTTTAAAACAGACTTTTTTCCTCTCGCCCATTTCGTTAATCCTGCGACAGCTCCGCCAACTCGCTTGCGGCGAGTTTGCGGCGATGCTTGAACGCGGAAGAATTCGAAGACGAATACGATACAGTGTTCAGAATCCGAAACTGAGTTCCTATTCTCTACTATTTTTTCCTGAAAACGACCTCTCGATATCTCACTACACTCACTTACTTTTAACGCATATAAGGTTTTTTTTCTTCTTAAATCCGTTCGTGGGCATTTTTTTCTTCTTTTTTTGGTTTTTACTTTTTTTCGATTATTTTTATTTTAATTTTTTATCGATTGGCTATAATAGTAATAGTACGGTACTGTACCGAAGAGTTTTTATTTTTCGTACTCTTACGTTTTCACTCACACTCTCTCTCTCTCTCTCATTCTCTTTCTATCTTAGATGCTAAATCGTTTTCCCTGCGCTAAACGGCCGCGCCGAACGGCCTCAATTCTCTTATACACTCGTCTTGATACACTTAAAACGTTTACATCCTAGATACTTGCGAAATTATAGAAGAAAATGAAGAAAAAAAAGAACGCACTAACGTCGCCATGCGCATGCGCCTGGATCGCTAAGGGATACATTATCGTGGGTTCTCGGTAGGCTCGGTGAGGATGAAATTTTTTAAACGCTGTAAAAAGACGTCGATGAGTTGATCCAATGTCCTGGAAAACATCTCTTATTTCAGGCGAGTGTAACGCTTTGACACATACACGATATATATTCAATAAATTAATTATAAAATTACATCACCGTGAAACAATCTTTTTTTTACAATTTAAAAACATGCTATCTACCGAGCATGCGGAGAACCCAAATTTGGCTGCAATACGAAATGAGAATAAAAAAGGTTTAAAACTTCTAAAATGAATTTTTTAAACTTTTACTTTCTTTCCGTGGGACATTGCTGGATATCTCTCGACAATCCTCTCGACGACGTTACAAAAATCATATCCTCTCGTCTTTACCGTAGGCGTATACATATTTCATCAAATCGTTGAATCTATCTAAACATTGAATAAAAAAAAATGCAAATCGATAGGGAGTGTTTGTAACGCGAGCGCATTTTCACGTGCGTCAACTTTCGCGTAGAACATCTGTTCGAGCGTCTCCGCGCGACTGTTGCTCAGCAAATCGCGAAAAAAACGAGTGAAACAACAGAAAAAAGGATCTAACCAAGCGCGAAATCATGCGAAGGAAACCCCTGAAGCGTTATTTGGCACTGTGAGAAATGTCGGGTGTGTCGTCGATCATTGGACTCAATCCAACAACAAAAAAAACCACTCCGCGTATATTAACTGCTCTATTCCTTTATTCCTGCGCGAAATCTATCATCCTCAAGTATTGTTGCATCTTTAATATTTATTTCGTTAATAATTATTTATCCTTCTCGACATTATGAGTAAGCTATCGTGTTTATTCTTTTTCTTTTTTTTCTTTTAATCTATCGTGTTTATCCTTTCTCAGTGTCAATGGGTGCAAAAAAATGTCTTTGCTTTGTCGTGTATGTGTCGTGTTTTGTTTTGCAGCTTGATGCCAACCACGACTGTGCTTCTTCGACGTAACGACGAAAGAGGTGATTCGGTCGTGGATGTACGACGTCAGCTGCTAGTCTACTACTCTCCTACGTGGGTAGGTTATTATTCATGTTATTTACGTTATTTACGATAGAAAGCATAAAAGAGGTACGCACGATCGATTAAACTACCTTGGAACCAGGAGGGTCTGGGGAATTCGGTGTAAGGGACTTTAACTTTTGTTTCTGTTTGTGTACTTTTTTTTTCTTTTCCGTTTGTAGGAAACTTGAATTAGGGGGGAATGGCGGTTTTGGTTCTCGGGACGGCCGCTATGGGTTGTTCAGCAACGACCAGCATCGCCGGAAAGAAAGTTTCAACGTGGAGTTTCGCTACTCCAGGTCTGTATGTACATTACGTGTTTCTGTTCATTTTCAATTTTTTTTTCTCTCTGCTCATTTCCTTTTCTTTCTCGGGAGATATTTGTTTGTTTGCTTATTTTCCTTCCAAACTCCATGCTCTTTGAACAAAGCGCCCGAGGGCCCAGCGAGGGCCGCTCGAAATTTGTTCAACCGCGACCGATCAAGGTATAGCCGATTTAACGTTTTTTCACAGAGAAACAAAAAAGTGCAACAAGTTTTCACGACCGTCTTCGCAGAAATTTCCACACTGATAAATGCTCTGAATGTCCGTTTTTTAATCTCCTAGTGCCATCTTTTGAAAAAATGTTTTTTTTCGAACTAACGCATGCCTTTTTCTTCTTACTTTACATACGTCTTGGAGTTCGATTGATAAGCTAAAAAGCTCATTTTTTTTATACTCGAATGAACAATTTTTCAGAGGCAATCATCGTGCCAAAAACTGCTGTAGAGGCAATGAAAGGAGTTTTCTATATTCCAGTCCCCCCCTCCCCCCTCCCCCCTCCTGATAATGATCTGCGTCGCCGGAGCGCTCGATGAGTCAAACTCTTTGTGACGTCACTAAGCTATTTGTTAACGCGCGATAGAAAATTGTCTCGTCGCACGAGTATTTCGGGGCTACGCGTTATTTATCTTATTTTTTTTTGTTTGTTTTCTTTTCCTCAAACAAAACAACGATGGCCGTCTAAACGTAGTACAAACTAATAAAATGTTAAAAATGAAAACAACTTTATCGATTATCTAAGTAACAAACAATAGTATTTTTTTTCTTTTACTTCTCTTATGAGCCCTCCTAAAAAAGGTGGTTCACGTACATATGTGTTGAGTTAAGTTGGTTTATCGCTTAATAATCTATTAGGTATAATTTATTACCGTATCAATTTTTAATATAATTCGACTAAATTATGAGACGGTTGGCTTTGCCTGTGGCATTTTAGACTGTCGTCGTATTTTTTTTTTCCTTTTATTTTATTTTTTTATTAATCGCCTGCGTTATTATCTACTGGATACGACAATCTCATTGACCCGTAAACACGCAAACTTTATTATTATTAAAAAAAATTTTAATTAAAATAGGATTAGCGATTTTTCGTTTAATTATTGTTGTTGATTTTTTAAAAATTCTTTTGGGAATCGCTTTTTGACGCAAAAAAAACATTGACTATCGCGTGTTCAACGCGTACTAGCGCTGAAAATCGCCTGCTATCCTTTCTTTTCCTTTTACTCCTAGTACACCCCAAAACCACACCATGATTCGATTTTTTTCACCTTACTATAATCTTCAACTCGAGGTTTCTATTTGTTTTTTCTTTTCTTTCAATTATATTAACGCCGAAATATTTTTAAACCCGAACGAAGAAGTTCTTCCAATCCGTCGTATGTCGCGTGACGCTGACGTGTGGCTCCGCGGTTAGTGAAACTTGCGACTTTTTTTTATCGATGATGCAATTTAATATACGCATATTGTCATCGTCTTCGCCGAGGATGTTGAACGGTTGACGAGGCTCAAGTTTCTCTAATGGTTACGGCCACTGACTGTAAAGCTGAAATTGCTCGCGTGTGTAGCATGCCGACAGGGGCTTTACGAAGTGTGCGTCCACCGCACGGCAGTGGGGACACGGAAAGACGCGACTGTAGTCCGAATAAAAATTCAGCCGTTGATGCGGATAGATCAGTGGCTTTTGGCAACTGTTGCACTGCAACAAAAATAACAACAAAAAAAAATCAAATTCAATTCAGGTAGTCATGAGAGAAGATTCGAGACTCACATAAAAAAAAATCTCTTCTCATAAAGAAAGTTTTTCGAACATAGTTTCATCATAAAATTTGTCTTGTTTAGGTGTAAAAATTTATAAATGGAATTTAAAAAAAAACATAGTTTCAACGTCAATTTTAAAAAATTTGTACGTAAAAATTGATAAGTGAAATTTTCAAAAACGTTGTCAATTTTTTAAACACTTTGTGATTTCGAAAGATTTTTTTTGCGATGCTGTTCGTGACAAAAATTGCGTAAACAATGTGTAACTCACCTTGAGACGTTCGGTGCAGCATGGCATGGCGGCAAAGATGTCATAACTGTACATGGTGCCGAGAACGAGGCTGGAGCCATCCCACACTCTGGTGCAGCATCGACAACGAACCGGAGCTCCGCTGCTGCCTTCCAGACAGCTCATGCACACTGCTGACAAGAATTGTGTGCGGCCCTCGACCTTGACCTACAATCCGAACAAGAGGAAAATCCATTCAAGAGACACCATTCACTCGACCTTAAGTATCTTTTATTTGTTTATTTTTTTTTGTGTAAGAAAATGTATATTTTTCGATAATAATTTTTTTGATTTTTTAAAACGGAGCATAGTGAAGTTACGAACCTCGGCGCAAGAGTGAGAGTGCTGACGGGGCGACAGGAAGAATGTACCGTCGACCAGAGGATACCTGTCGAAGACTAGCATTGCGGCTCGGCAAAGAACGCAAGATACCCTCGACCACTGTAGGGCAGCGAGGGTCGACAGTATGAAGCATCTCGTGTCGTCGTTTCCATGATTCCCCTCATCTTCCATCTGCAATCAAAATTAAATAATCATTAGAAAAAGCAATGTCGTTACAATAAATTTCAAAATGTAATCTCATCTCTTGCCTTTCTATTGCAAATGTTTATTTAAAAAAATAAAACACAATTCTTCGACATCAAAGTTTCAACTGTTATAAGCCGCTACATAAATTCGTATAAATTTCCCAATTGAATTCCTCTCATCTACCATCGGCAGTAGAAATAAAATAATCATTAGAAGATGTAAATCCATAAAAATACAAAAACAAATTTTGTTAATTTTTTCCTTTTCCATTGCGAGTGTTTATTGTCAACTAAAAACGGCATCAAAGTTTTAACATTTAACAAGTTGCCACATAAATTCCTATTGAATTTTCCAACTGAATTCCTCTCATCCATCATCCCCAATTAAAATGAAATAATCATTAAAAGATGTAATTCATTAAAACACAAAATAACGTTTCTTTATCGTTTCCTTTTTCATAGCGAGTTCATTTTCAACAAAAAAAAAAACGTCATCAAAGTTTTAACTTTGAAAAGCTGCCAGATAAATTCCCATTGAATTTCCTTCGGAGGTTCATCCAAGCGAGACGCGCTGTAGGACGTCGCGACCGTCGTTATCACGCGCTCGCAAGATAACCTATTCCGAAGTAATCGGGGAGTGGAAGTTTAAAGTCTTGAGTACAGAGGACTTTGCCCGTAATATATATAGGCTGTCGTTAAAAGATGCAGCGGTCGCGGTTCACCCCTTACCCGGTTTGGCTCATCGTTCTTCCACCCTTTGCCCGCTTTATGGGAGGTTGCGCGACGATAATCCGAATATTTCGTGGCCGTCTAGCGGCTCGTATAAACCAACGGCAATATAACGTGAGTCGGTGTGAGATGCGCGAGGGTGCGGATAAGGGCCCGGGCAAGAAGAAGAAGAACCAAGGGATGTCAACAAAGGTTGCCCGGGCACATACAGTGAGTTCGCTCATGGTCGTTAAATCTACCTACTGCCAGAGTTCTGGCATCCGCGGGGCCTGCGCCGGAGAACCGGGTAAGTAAGAGCCCCGGAGGCTTCCTCGTCGTCGTCGACCCCACCTTCGGGTCCCTCCTTCGACGAAGCTTCCTCCTCGTCGGGCTCCCTTTACGCGCATCCCGTATACGCGGACATTTACAACCGACGTAAATTAAATACGGACCCGATCGTAAGCCGGGTTATGCGATAGAACATCGCCGGGCGCGCAATAGGCAACCGCGAAGTTGCGATGTCCCTTTCTCACTTTCCCGTGAGGGATTACCGTGGGGAGGAAAGAAAAAGAACGAGCGAAAGGAGAGAAAAATTTATCCCAGCGCCGAAGCCAAGAGGCGGACACTGGAAGGCTTCGGCCCGGCGACTTCCTGAACGCTAACACGCTCGGGTTCTGCGCGCGGAAGGTCTATGGATCTGCAGTGAGCTCGTGCGTGGGTCTCCCTCCTCGTAGCCGGAGCTGCTCCCCCTAACGCCATTGTTAACGACCCGATAACGCCGCGATACCGCTAATTCCGCCGGCTCGACGAGGCCGATTGCGTTCCTTCCTCGTTTAATTACGATCTGTCGAACGTTAAGGGTGAGCCCTGCGAGACTTTGTTTGAACGGCGAGGTTTAAGCTTGCGTACAGATATAGGAGAGCTAACCGGGGATCGTGCGACTGGCAGCGGCAGATTTCTGTCGCGCACGACGAGAGCGAGAGTGAACGAGCGGGGGAGGGTGAAGGGGAGGATGGAAGAGGCATGGTAAGAGATGAGGAAGAGACGAGGGCAGCCCGAGGCTGCGATAGGACGCCGGGACGTTTGATCGCGCTACCATCGTCATCACTTTACTCGAACCACCGTTACTTCTTCGCAGGTTGGATTCTGCCGTGACTGGAAAAACGGCACATTCGCTGTCTCCAACCCTGGCTGCCGTGTGCCAAAATGCCACGTCGAAGCCTGATCGAAACCGACGGCCTGCTGAGCTAATGGAATGGAAAATGGAATTTTCAAACCGGAAGTGACGTATTTCCGGTATGCGTCACGGACGGTTGAAAAATGAGACTCAAACCGGAAGCGCCGTTTTCCCGTGTGACGTCACTTCTGGTCCACAACGAATATTTCACAACCGGAAGTGACAATTTTAAAACTGAAAGTGACAATTTCAAAACCGGAATTGACAATTTCAAAACTGGAATTGACAATTTCAAAACCGGAAGTGACAATTTCAAAACCGGAATTGGCAATTTCAAAACCGGAAGTGACAATTTCAAAACCGGAAGTGACAAGCAGATGAAGGTCACCTCGCAAAGTGTGCGAAATGGCAACTTGATACGTCGCCGATATAAGAAGACGTAAATAGCAACGCAGGTCACTAATTCCACTTCGCGATATCGATGGTCAGCTAGGGACACTGCCAGAACGAATGAAGCGATCGCCGGCAAAGTAAGTTCAGTAGAACGTTCGCAAACTACACGAGGGTGAAACGGAACGAGGATATTCGGAGGATAAAAAATTAAAAAGCTTTCTCACTATGAAGGGGGTTGTTTTCCTGTTGAAAGTGTTTCGGTGGACTGGCCGGACACGGGGTATCCCGCTGCGTCGGCTATTACCGCTTCTGTAAAGTTTATACGCCATCAAAGGAGTGTGTGGGGAAGAGCTATGGCTCAGTGGGAGAGTGTCGCGCGAAAACGCGTCCCTTGACCATGACCAAATGGGCGGGGAGGGTCGCTTTGGCTGGCCGTCCCCGACGTCGAGCAGTTTGGCATCGTTTTACGGGGACGCTGGAACGATCTACGTCCGACGGGCCGTGGTGGTCCTGTGTCGGACTCCGAGGAAAACCAGTGAAAACAGGGGGGGGGGGCGAACGGGGAGAAAGAGGCAGAGGTAAAAGGGACCGTATAGCATTTCGCGGGAGTGAAGTTAGCAAAAGGGGGTCGTTCGGTTCACTCGCACTCGCTGTTTTTTTTGGCCCTTTCCACTTTCCATCGTCCCGTCGGAAAGAGACCTCGCCCGCATCCCAAGGGATTTCGCGAAAGCGTTCCTAAGGAAGCTCTTATTTAGAGCTTTAACGTCACTAGCGAACCGGCCATAGGTCCCGGAGCGATAAAGGGGCGTTATATGGCACGCTTGTAAAACGATCCGAACGTGTGTAGCACGTCACTCCGCGCACTCCGTATTACGGGACGGGCGAACGAAAGAAAAGTACACACCGGAGATGACCGGGATAAGGAAGGAGATGAGAAACTAAAACCGGGGGAAGCTTCGCAAATAATTGGTTCGCACCGTTGGTGCGTTCCTCGGTTGGGGCGTTGGTCGTGCCGCATGCTGCGTCGTACAGATAAGTCTCAGAGGGCGCCATCTCTTGTCTGGCATTAACTGCTCTTTTAGTGCGAGAATTTACACTCTAAGATTCCAGTCGCTTAAAACTATCATGAGTTTATGGTCTGGCTCCTGTGTTCGGGCGGTTGTAAAATATCCGTTTTTATGTCATATCGACTGGCGAGGAAGAGGAAGTGTCTTGGTGTTTGTCTTGCGAGACTGTGTGAGACACGCCATTCCGTTTGCGAGCCGTCGATCTGTCCGACATCGATCGCGTACCTCAAATTTATATTGCAAACGTCCAGCGATCTTCACTTGTGAGAATGGGATTTCTTTAATGTAAACCGGAGGACTAGACGAGAGGACATTGAATCCAAAACAGAAACCTCCTATGTCGGGTTCCTCCGCTACGGATTTTTCTCCGATGCATTATCCCCATCACGTTCCTCCTGATAGATTCTCTGATCACACTCGCTCACGTAGGTCCGCCCGACTGTCTTACCTCGAGGTCCCCGGACTCTCTCGCCTTCCTCAGGAGTTCGTTCACCCGCTCGTCAGCGCGAGGACGCGACCGAACCGTGTTTCGAATCGGCTTCGCAAAAACGGCGAATTCGCCGTTTTCGGCAAACCTTTCTGGACTTTCAATATCAAAAAGCTTGCGATTCGATCAATGCCCCTGTTTCTCCACATCATTGAATTCCAAAAGGAAATAACAAAAATGAATGAAAATGAAGAAAGTCAAGAAATGACCTCGAGTCACAAAGGATCGTTCAATTGTATTTTTCTTATCAACGAAACCCAACAGCTATAAAACACCGTGACAACGAAATGCGCGGAATATAAACGTTCCTCGGCGAGTAAAACGCAACGAGGAAGAAATGATTCATTTCCGACCCCGAGACCGTTCCCGTCGGCTGGACACGGGATGAGGAACGCTAAGTGACTTCCCGCGAAAAAGATAAAAGTTTCTTCCTCGCGCCTCCTCGCCTTCCTCGCCCCGCGGTCCTCGGTCTTTGTGTCCCCTGTAGGGGTTGTAACGGCGGCCGTTACGCGTCCACAGCGGCGAAGGGGATCCTCCGGACCGGGTGGCGACGAAATCAGCGAGAGACCAGCGCGAATTTATGGACATCCTTCACCTCCCACCGGATGAAGAGATAAAGAAAAAACAGGCCAGTGTGCGGTCTTTCATCGTCTGGAGAACCCTCGCTGGAGGAAGCACGATGTGCTGGTAGTGATGGGTGGGGTGCTCCTTTCGGCCTCGAAGAAAGACCGCGGAACTGTCCGGAGAATCTCGCGAAAGTTTTTCGGGCTTGGAAGCCAAAGCTCCTGAGGAAGGCGGAGGTGACGGTGAAGGCGAAGAACTCGCGGCAGCGAACGACACGCGCCCGATGACCCACGGCTATGCCTTCCTCTTGTCTGAGGCAATTCAGACAAAGAGCTCGATGCCGGTTCGACGCAGCTAGCCACCCCGTGGTGCTTCAGTGGGGTGCTTCTTCGGGCGTAGAAAAATAATCGATGGCGTCCCCCGGCTTGGGACCGGGTCTCGACATCCCGCGCCGAGCGGGACTCGACGTCTTCGTCACCCTCACCGCGGACTCCCCGTCGCGACGGAAACGGAAGTCGACGGGGGATGGGCGACGTCTCGAGAAAGAGAGGGAAAAATAACGGGAGAACAATGAAATAAGATCCGAGCTGGCAGATGAGCGCGGGAACGGGTCGAAGAGTCTCGTAAAGATATGGTTGGGGCTCACGGACTTTTTCCCGGGTGAAGGGGGAAAGTATAACCATCGGGGAAACTGAGCGTCGATTCGATTATTGATTTGGCAAGGAGTGGACTCGACGATGACGAGTCCCGAGGATTCGCGAAAGTGATTGAACAATAAGGACAACTGCGCCATTATTTTTGGCGTCATTAGGGCGCGATGGACTTTGCAGCGCTGCCGTTGCACCAAGGGATGGAACTGGCGATATTGAGTCCTCGGACAACGGCGGATGAAACGAAGACGGGAAATTGCCCTAGGGTAGAGCGGGGCAAAATGGCACAGCGGGGCAAAACGGGATGATGAGACAAAACGCTATTTTCCAATAACTTTTGGATAGTTGCGGTGGTGGTTCATTGTGCAAAACGGGGTTGAAAATCCTAATCTATAGCTGGGACAAAATGGAGCATCTTAAAATTATTGAAAAATTGAGTTTTGCCCTTGAAGTCCCGTTTTGCCCCACTGTCCCATTTTGCCCCGCTCTCCCCTATAAGTAGGTTTTTTCATATTTGGTAGATTCATCGTCCAAAAATAGATGCGATCAAAATTACATAGGGTAAAAGTATGGA
>JAPYZD010000768.1:0-28486 GCA_030522725.1 Ichneumoninae sp. B BG-2022a
AAAAAAAAAAAAAACCGTGCGGAGAATGGAGGCCATTGTGCTTCTCCCGATCCAGCTGCGCTCACGCCGGGAGCGGAGGGAAGATATTGCTGAAGTGGTGAATGAGGAAGATCGGATATTATTGCTTGACTTCTCGCAAGATTACGGAACGAAGGAGAAGGCGGGAGAGACGTATACACGTATATATGTACGGTGAGCGAGAGGGAGAGATTAAAATTATTGTTGCAACAGAAACCACGGGCAGAGATAATGCAACCACCTCGTTTACAACGTTATAGTGGCAGCGAGAGAATTCTCAAGTACACTTGTATACCTTCCACCACCGACATCTTCTCGCACCACCCCTTTCGTCTCGATTTCTCACAACTTGATACCGCAGCTACTAAATGCACTTGCCGGGCATCCTCTCGAAACTCCCGGCGAGTTAATTACCGTGAAATATTAACAATTTTGTTTGGTTGTTTGTTTTCCGTTTCTTCTCTTTGCGCGTCTTCCCTCATTCGTTAAGTCCCTCTCTCTTCTTTGGTCTTCGTGCGTTTTCCTCCATTTATTTATTCCCTTTATTATTTCCATCATCGTCGTTTCTCTCCTGAGCCGTGGGTGGAAACAAAAACCACCGTTAATTACTCGCGGAGTTAATGCGACCGGGCGCTGTAGCCGCAGCGTTACAGTTTTATAGTGCACAGAATGCGAGAGAAGAGACGAGAAGAACGGAGGACGCGAGGGAGTGGAGAATGTGAAAAATAAAAAGTAAGAGGAGCCCATTGTGCCGCTGGCTTGTCGTAACGGTAGAATAAAAAAGAGTCGAAATAGTAGTAGTTTTCAGTTCTCACACATTCAATCGGTATTCTACCGCCGTAGCGCTCATTCTTTGAACGCTCTACCTTCGTATAATGCAATAGTGGTGCTTTTTTTTAACTTTATACGCGAAGAGAGACACATCGAGGCGGTAACCCGGCCGGGTCACCGCCGGGCGGGAATCTATTGAAGACCGTCGAGTTGAAATATAAAAGAAATGGAGGTAAAAGAAGAAATTCCCTCTCGAGTGTCTTCAATCGCGGTAATGCGCCTTTCGCTCGTAAAAGATATTCCCCTCATTTCCATCTTTGTTCCCGGCAAACCTGTCACCACGAGGGCCAGGTCGAGTGCAAAGTTCAACCGGAAACGCCAAAATTCGTGGCAAAAAGTAGCAGCTCAATTTCATAGGATCGCTCTGGTTTATTTCGAAGATTTCGTCGAACAAATAAAGCCACGGGGAGAATTCGAAGTCTCACTTCCGGCTGTCCGATTCGGCGGAGCGTAGCGAATACTCCGTGTCGCCAGTGTGTGTGTCTATGTGGGTGTACGTGCGTGTCTGTGAGAGGGAAAACGACCAAGAGATGAGAACTCGAGGAATGGAAAAGGGAGCATGACGATATGCGGAAAAGAAAATCGTGGAAATTTGGCGTATTCACTTGGCTCGAGAACGAGGTCCGAGATAGACAGATCAAACGTAACTCGTAGATAGGAAGTACGTTTATAGATAGGGCGGACCGGGGCAAAATGGGGACGGTGTAAACTGCGGACATGGGGCAAAATGGCATACTAAAAAATTCCTCGGAAAAACGCATTGGAATATCGAAGACACTTGAGATAAAATGAGGACACTGGACATAATGCAAGTACTGGGTTACCTCCTAAATCGAAGGTATTGAAAAACGTCCGTTCTCCTGGTGGCGGTGAGATTGAAAGATACCTCACTTTGCTTGAAATTATTTTAGATTATTTGAAATAATTATTATGAATTTTTTTGTCACTAAAAGCTCATTCAATAACTCTGGACTCATCGCCCTTTATTTCGTGGTTTCCGTTTGCCGCATCCTCTTTTATATATCTATATATTTATATATATACGTATACATAGAAAAGACTGCGCCGTTTTATTAGTACGGACGACATTCATAACCCAAGCCATTTCGCACAGAAACGGCAAAATGGTATACCACGAAATACGATGGAAAAATCCATTGAAATATCGGAGACACTTGAGATAAAATGAGGACACTGGACATAATGCACGTGCTGGGTTGCCTCCTAAATCGGAGGTATTGAAAAATGCCAGTTCTCTTGGCGGCGTTGAGGTCGAACGGTGACCCATTTTGCTTGCAAACGTTCTAGATTATTCGGAATAATTATTATCAATTTTTATTGTCACTACACGCTCATTCAATAACTCTGGACTCGAACTTTATATCTTAAGGTCCATTTTGCAACATCCTTCTATATATATATATGTATATATATATATATATTGTAAAGACCGAGTGATGGAATATATATACATATATATATAGTATAAAAGACCGCACCGTTTTATTAGTGGGGACGACATTCATAGCCCAAGCCATTTCGCACAGATTTCCCAGGTTCGATTCTTCTCAGCGCACAGTAGGCCAACCCGCAGCGGCCGCTGCGAAAGGACGAAGGTGGGCGAGTCTCGAAAACCGCGGTAACACGAAGAACAGGACTTTCGGAATTCGGGTGGAGAGAAGAATTTATGCGAACTTCGGGAGAGGGCTCTAACGAGGGCGGGCACATTTCGCTGAGCGGCAAAGACGAGAGCCGAAGAAATCGCCCCGCTATATCCCACAGTAAAGGTGAGGGTCGCATGAACATGCGAGTGCGAGGGACGGCGATGAGCCGACCGAAGAAAAGAAGAAGAGAAAGAGGAAGAAGACGAAGGATCGGAAGAGAGCCGAGGGGCGCAAACAGCTACATAGGTATACAAGAGCGAGACGGAGATCGACGTGAGAAGCTACAGGAGAGAACAAGAGATGAAGTTAGAAAAAGATAAATTAAAGGTAAAAGAACAGAGGTATATATATATAATATGTATATACAGACACGAAGAGCGGGGACACAAAAAGGCGCCGGGTGGGAGAAAGATGCAACGAGAAAGAACGACCGAAAAGGAGTGCTTCGATCGTTGGAGATGGTTTCTGGTGGCGGTTTGAGACACGGACCCCGGGAGCAGGAGACCAGTGAGGCTGCAAAGAATAATAATGAGAGGATGAGGGGGCGCTGGTGATGGTAGAAATACCGAGTGCAGGGTAGAGGTGTATTAGGGTTTGGGAATATGTATTCCACTATACAGTCTACATTGTCGCGCGTTACACGGACACGATATAGAAGTGGTGTACTATGTGTTATAAAGGATCGATAAGAATAGTGTAACGGAGAGAAATGGAGGATGAAGCCATGAGGAGAGAGCCATGAGGACGAAGAGAATGTCCGTGCGGAATGCGACGAATACTAATGAGTTATGGGTTAAAATCGGGTAGACGAATGAAAAATTTACGAACAGTATAGCATTAATAGGTCACACGGCTAGTTGTCTACTTTTGGAACTGAAAATCACAAGTGTTATAGAGCAATGAGGCTTTTTTAAAAGAATTTCTAATAATTTTTTTTCCTGATGGATTTTGAAATACATGAGCTTAAAGTTGTGTCAATTAACACGGGCTGCATATGGTGCCGCGCGAAAAGCAACATTCGTTAAATTTTTTTTTCTTCTACTTTGTTATTATTGTATATAACATTACAATATTATTGGGGACGCATTAAAAAAATTAAATCGAGCTATGCAGATAACTTTTCGAAGATATTACGAGTCGAAGGAGCTTCGAACCTGTATATAAATAGATATCTAGACCTCAACCACTTCCCACCACTAACAAACGGCGACCATGTGACGTATTTTCTTAAGAAAGGATTTTAGGGTCGAATTTTAAGATAGTACTCTGAACTTAAGATCGAAGCTTCGCCCGAACTTCATTGCGTCCTTAAGATGTCTAAAGTTAGAACTTAAGATTGAACCTCGGTTTGAATGTGATTTCGTGCTTAAGTTTGATGTCCAATCTCAAGAGTGATCTTAAGTTCAAGCTAACTTCTTAATATTCGACCCTTAGAGAAGTGAAGTTCACATATCTAAAACAACTACTCGGGAATGAGACGAGGATGTATCATTTATCTGTAATATACATCTCGCAAGGCCATGTATATACCCATCGTTTACACACGTATATCTGGTATGTAGGTAAGGTAAGTATATAGAGAAGGTATCTTCGGGGTCCTAACGATCCAAGGAGATGCGGTACCCTGGGCGGCCGCGGCACGAGAGGAAACCCCGAGGCGAAACTTCTTCGCGCATCACAAGGGGCCAAAGGCCACGCGGAATGCAGACACGTAACGCACGCAGAATGTTGCACGGAGAAGAGAGGATATGTGAAAGAGACGGGAGAGGGCTGTGGAGAGAATGAGAGGTCGTGAGGTAAAGGGGGAAAGAGTTAAAGGAAGAGAGAAAAAAAAATTATGACTCTACTCTCTTTCTCCGGTTGATCTTCTCGCGTACGGACTCTCTCGTGTATCCGTGGTGTTGCGAGAGGCGAGATGCCGCTTTGAAGAGGGGGAGGAGGGGGGGGGGCGCGGGAACTCACAAACGCCCAGAAATTATTAGTGGAATCGGGACTCAGGATCGTGGGACCACGAGGACCCCCTGGCGAGACCACGCAACCGGCCGACGAAAAGGTAAGAACGGAGAACACGGCATATCTCATTCAACCTCGCATCGCGGCATAGACACGACGTGAGTTAGACGAATGCCAGTCATTAATCATTATTTTTTTTCACGATACACATTCCTTGCACTCCTCTCTATAGTGTGAATTACTGACTCGACGATTTCTCGTGCGGATGACAAATTTCCTGCTGATAGTTCTGAGCGTTCGGTTCAAAAGTTATGGTGTCATGGCTAAATTCGTTTCCCCTTCGAATCGGCGTTTCGTACCTTTAGCTTATCGATTCACGAACGGCGATAAATTTTGGGAAAAGATTATTAACTTTTGTCGATTTTTGTCGACGTTTGATACCAAATTTTTAGGGATTTGTTTGTAAAATAAAAATGTTGAATGAACGTACGCAATTACTGACTATAGTGAAATTTTGCACGAAAAATTATACACGATACATGTAGTTATTTGCATTAAAAAACCCGATGGATTAAATTTAATATACAATAATGAGTTAATAGTTGAGATAAGTTTATAGACGTGTTTGCTGTTACCGGTCAAATGAATTTTACCTCGATATTGTGCGATAAATTTGATATACCGGTTTGCGCATAAAAACTTCATAAGATTATATATACATTTTGACGATATTTTATCTTATTGATTCACGTACAGCGATGAATGTTGGGAAAAGATTATTATTTTTTATCGAAGTTTGGTACTAACTTTTTGTCGATTTGTTTGTAAAATAAAAATGAAGAATTACCGTATCAATTACTAACCATAGTGAAATTTCGTATGAAAATTTGTACACGATACATGTAATCTCTTGCATAAAAAAACCCGACGGATTAAATTTAATATACAATAATCATTCAATACAGTTAAGATAAGTCTATATACGTGTTTGATGTTACCGGCAACATTAATTTTGCCTCTATATTGCCCGATAAATTCAATGTACCGGTTTGCGCATAAAAACTTCGCAGTATCGTACATTAATTTTGGCAACATTTTATCAACACTGCAGAACCTTACGACCATATACGAAACGGTGAATAAGCAGCGAACCGCTCGAGAGAAAAAATGTAATACACTGGTCGATTACATTCGTTTACGAGATTGCGCTTCTGCTCTCCGATCGTTCGTATGCCGGAATGCCCCTGTCGGACCCGCCGGTGTGTTTCAAGCTACGGCCGCGGCCGCATAGCTACCTTCGAACAGGTTTGGGGGACACAAGTCGAGAGGCGCCCGCAAAGTGAAAAAAAAAAGAAGGAACGAGAAGAATTAAAAAAGGAAAGGAGCGATTGGTGAGCAGCGATGGAACGTGGGTCTTTTCGATGGTGAGCGCGCCTCGCTCTTTGTCCGTAGCGCGAAACCGAGCGAACGCCCGCTGCCGATTCCCATTCGATTCCGAGTGTCGAAACGAGTCGAGAGAATCGTGAGAGAGTGGTAGCTCTTATGTAAGTGCAAGTATACATATATATATATACACATATATATAGATATATATTTATTTATATGTGTACACCGCACACACACAGCTCTTCGCCAGTTCGGAGGGTCCATCGATCTTTCGTGCAGGTCCTCACTCGTTCTGTTTCTCTTCTGTTCGGGCTCTCGGGAACGGTGTCGCCCGGAGTCCTCGGCTTCGCGCCGCCGAACCGAACCGTGTGAAACTTTTAATTAAGAGGCCCACGCGCTTCGGCCCCGAGATTCTCTCGTCTCCGTTCAGCCGACCGGACTCCCGACGCTTCTGCGAACGAGCGACGCCGGCTACACGCAGCTACCTAGCGGTAGCAGTCGCAGCAGCAGAAACCATGAGTCGAAACGGGAGAAACTCGAAACGACGAAGCGGAGTGGGCAATGTGCAAGGAAAATAAAATGAGTAAGTACGAAGCTTTACGAGGTAGTTGGAAGCTGCAGGCAGGGCCAGTCATGTAAGAGAAAACCGATACCGTGCCAGACGCTCTCGGCGACTCCATCCCCGCAGGATTTCATTTCTACTCGCCAGTTTTCAAACTGATTGTTTTCCTCTCGCTCGAAATAACTCCGGGAAACTCGCGCGAGGCGCCCAATGCTGCAACGTCTCGCACGGACTCGTTTGCAATATTTCTCGTTTACTTTCGTGACTGCTTTTTTTAATTGGCGTTGATTAAAAATTACGTTGCCCCACGCGAATGTGTTGGCTCTGCGGGGCGCCCCGACGTGCGCGCAGGACACATCGCGTGCGCGTGGTATTAGCGAAGAGATTCTACCTCGCTCCGAGCGCGGTGGAATATGTAAGCATTTTTTTATAGGTCAGACCCGGAACGTCCCTTGCAAATTTGCAATTTCTACATTTTTTTTATCCATAAACTTGACGCCGCGCACTGTGTCCTAAAGGATAATAAGTGGAGTGAAAATTCACACGAAGAGGGAAGGACTCACCTTCTCCTCGAGAGCGGGACCGTTCTCCATCGCGTGCATAATAGCGTCGGAGATGCGGGTGTCGAGCTGTCTGACCGCCCTCTCGGCGTTGAGGCCAAGGGGATCGGTTCTGCCGTCCACAGCGACTACCAGACGTTCGACGGTCTCCACGTAGCCCGACCACGCGAGATCCAATTCCGAGGCGGGTTCCGTCAAGCACCCTCTGCGAAAAAAATTGTTTAAAAACTATTAAACGAGACTCGAACGATGTTAAAAAAATTGAAAATTGCAATTTTCATATCGATTCTTCATGATATCCATTTATTCGCAAAGCTTTTTCTATCACAAAACATTTTCTTTATTTTTGACGTCCTCGTAAAAGAAGCTTTGCGAATAAACGGATATTGGGAAAAAGCTATGTCAATATTTCAATTTTTAACTTTTATCAACGTCAACGTCGTGCTTGCTTTTAGGCAAAACGGCTCTCCGATTCAGGTTCAGCGCGAAAAAACACACCACGCAGTGTTTGACTTTTGGTCACAATGAATATCAAATCTGTGAGAATATGCACCGCAGATTTTTTTTTTATGTATTGATTTTTTTTTAATCTTTTTACTCATGACTCGTGATATCCAGATGCCGCTTTATCTAGCCAATATCGAATGTACCGTTATATCTAGCGAATATCCAGCAATACCGCTTTATCTAGCTTTTTCAACCCCGTCATATCCATCATCCCGTGTATTTCTAGCCATAGAGCATGATAGGCAACCTAAATTTTTCAACGAGGCTTTGAAAATCCGCAGAATCACTCACTTTTGCAATATCGGTTATAAAAATTCGCGATAAACTTTTTTCATTAGTCGTCGCTCCGGGACTATATGTAATGTATTATTTCACAGTAATCGCGAATCTACCACTTACTTTAATCTTGGATAAATATTTAATACCAAAACGTGCGTCGAATTAAACACTCGAAAAAAAAATGTGTCATAAAAAAAGCTGCCTCTATGAGGAACATTAATAAAATAACAGAGAACTGAGTCGGTGGAAATGAAGAATTAAAATAAAAGTGATGAGCGTTTGTTGCCGGTTGATGTGTCCACTGACCTCATTACGTTGGTGCAGAGACCGCCGCAAGGTCTGACAGAGGAGCCGATTCCAGCGCACTTTGGACAGTAGGTCATTCGCAGCAGTGCCTCGTAGCAGGCAGCTTGCTGGGGACTGGTACCGTAGAACAGAACGCTGTCGGTTCTGTCGAGAACCGTCCTGCCGAGTGTGAGGGCTTGAACGAGCACCCTCGTGGCCTCGAGGCTCTTCCCGACGCTCTGCGATATTTGTTTCGGTATGTCGCCGAACGGTTGTATCTCCTCCATCGTGTCGTAGAGGCAGCCCTTGAACTTATCCGTGAAATCGTGCTGATGAGGATCGACAGCGTTGTGATAAGCGATCGGAAACAGGCGTACGAAAAATTCGTTGAAACGTTCCTGGAGCATGTCGCGAGTCAGGAGGAGAGGCTGCTGAAGCGTGTCGGGCGTGTTGCTCGGCGACACGTAATCAACCATCGCTTGATAGAGTGCTCTTATCGACGGTCTGCTCAATATCGCCATGGAACGATACACCTGGTCGAATAACGTCAGGGTTTTGTTCTCCGATTGTCTCGCCAGGGCAGTCACCGTCTCTGCAACAATATAAAACGTTCGAAATTTGATTAACAATTTGTTTTATTAAAAATCGTTTATAGTTATAATGTTTACATTTGTATTACAGCTATAATAAAATATACACTAACCATGACTGTTTATATTATAGTTACAATCATTATCGGGTAAAAGTGGTGAATATGGCCGATTGGTACACTGATAAAAAAATACGGTTGAATCAACTAAGATTCGGGCAGGGACGTTCAACTAAATATTTTGTTGGTATAGCTAAAAAAATTGGTTAGTTCAACAATTTGTTGGGTGATTTCACAAAAATGTTTTTGAGTCATTAAAATATTTTGTTCGACCAACAAAATATTGATTTGAACGTCCCTGCCCGAATCTTAGTTGATTCAACTGTACTTTTTTATCAATGTATGTCATTGATTTAGGTCATAATTTGGAATGGGCCATATTCGCAACTTCGGTCCAATCTCTCGTTAAGCGGTTTAGCTGCAGGTCAATTTTATCTCCGATTCTTCAACCCAAGTGACAATATCTCGTAGCAATATTTATAATGAGTTTTCTTTTTTTAAATCACAGTAATACTGAATTAAAATCGACGCTATTTAGCACGCTGCCTTCCGCTGTAGATATCGCTTTCGACACTCCAGCTTCAAGTTAACGGCACTCGCTGATTGTGATGAGGCGCGAGAGAATAATGTAAAACGGGGTAAAACTGGTGAATATGGCCCGATCGATATATCATTGATTTACGTGATAATCGGAGCGGCCCATATTCGCCACTTCCGCCCAATCTCTCATTACGTAGTTAAGTCACAAGTCAATTTTATCTCCGATCCTTCAACCAAAAAGACGACTTCTTGCCGCTATTCTTATAATTATTTTTTTTTTATTAAATCACATCACCACGAAATAAAAATTAATGGTATTTAGCACACCCTCCCGTCTAGATATCGCTTTCGACAGTCCGGCCTCGAGCTGAACGGGACCCGTCGATTGTTATGAGAGGCGAGAGAATAATGCGATTATTGAACGGCCTAGCGTACGAGTGTTTCGAACGACGATGAAACGTACACGCGACCGAACAATGGTAATGAGCCTTCTATCC
The DNA here is from genome assembly GCA_030522725.1 of Ichneumoninae sp. B BG-2022a. Taxonomy (NCBI): domain Eukaryota; kingdom Metazoa; phylum Arthropoda; class Insecta; order Hymenoptera; family Ichneumonidae; species Ichneumoninae sp. B BG-2022a. The sequence continues at coordinate 9,732 of JAPYZD010000768.1, forward strand.
CGTGGGCGTCACAATCGTAATAACCGCGAGCAAAGTGCATAGTTATACCCTCGACTGTGAGCTTTGCTTTACATTCCGACAGTGCGAAGGGAGGAAGAGACGCGTATAGAGGGACACGAGGATGGAACGTACAATTGGTGCGGTGCGTAATTCGATAGTCCGGTAATTCGTCTGGGGACTATGCTACGGTTGGTTTCATACCTCTCTCGTGTCATTGCCGTCTCTACCTCTCTCTCGCTCGCGCACACACACGCATTCTGACGCCCGCCGTTGCTCTATACCCTCCGGCAACCGGCCATTCATTCGTCGCTGAGCGAAGGTGCGGGCGGATTATCGACACGCTCACGCTGAAACAGGCACGCACTCGAACTCTCGAAAGCTTTGGTGCGGATCGAGGGTTGACGGTGCTCGCTGTACACCGCTGTACGGTTAATGGCACGGAGACGCATGTGTGCACATATATGTATAATGTTAAGTGTGCTGCCACGCGGGTATTCCACCGGCGACGATAGCACCCGGGAAACGACGGGACCGCGGGGCTCTCTCGTCGATGATCCATTGTCAAGGGACCTGCCGTTTCTGTCGTTTCCAGCAGCCAACTCGATCCCCATCGGCGGGTTTTCTTTCTTTCCTTTTTTTTCTTCTATTTTTACATTTTTCATACTCACCCATTCATCCTACCTGCCGCGCGCCGCCCATCCACGTCTCCGGGTAACGCATTCGGGACAATGTGTGTGGTTGGGTGAAAACGCTCTCGTAGGAGCGCAGTGTTTTGTTGTATAAAAAGTTGCTACCAATGTTTTCTTACTTTTTATACAAAGATGATGGAATTTTGAATTGCTTTGGTAAATTTGGCGATGGCTGGTTATGATGTTGTAATGACAATGTGGGTTTAGATGTTTAGAAATGATTGAAGAAAACTTTGCTCGGGACGAGGTGTTTTCAAGGTATAGAAAGTTGCCCGGTAACCCTTGATTACCCGCTGTATAGATTCGGAGCTGCTGGTTTCAACTAACCGGATGACGTCGCAGCTGACTCATTATTGGATCGGTCGAGTTTAGAGCCTTACGAATAATAATTATCGTTCTACGATCTTGCGTCCCGAGGCCACTCCGAGCTGTGCGGTGGGTATATACTTGTATACCTAACGCAACGAATTGAGTCGTTCTCGGTGTCCGCAGGGTGTTCAGTGAGTCACGTGGGAAACGTTACACGGTACTCGGATGTAGAGATGGATATAGCCAGCACCTCTATAATTGACCTTCCAAAAACACCATAAATCTCGGTAAAAAAAACTTGCCTGGTACGTGTAATGTGTACTAGGGAGTGAGGCATAATGAACTCCTTTCGAAATATAGTGAAATTTCGAAAACGCAGCACTGTGTTGCTAAAGATTTCTCCAATATAATTTTTCATATTTTACCTGCGAAATATTCAACCACCATAAATATTGTAAAAAAAAAATTGCATCGTGTAATTTGTACCAGAGAGTGAGGCAAAATGAACTTCTTCCAAAATATAATGAAATTACAAGAAGGTAAAACGGGCCATTTTCTCTCATATCATTTTTCATATTTCAAGAAATCATATTTTCTCCAGAAAATTATAAGAATTTTACGCACCACCGTTTCTAGGAAAGTTCACCGCATATTTGTAAATTTCTTTCAAACGTGCAGTTGAATTCATTTTATCTCTCAAAAAAAAGGTAAAAAATTATGCGCATATCGATAAAAATACCAGTCTCTTAGCTGGTCCACTTTGCCCCACTCTCTCCTGAAAAAAATCCCGACCAGACCCAAATCTCACAGTCCCAATAAACGATTACGAATCGAAAGATCGATGATCTTTACGACCAGGATCATTGTTATCCGAAACAACGAATTGAGTCGTCCTCCATGTCGCCGGAGCGTCCTGTGAGTCACGTGGGAATTGTGACGCGGTGCACTCAGGTATACAAGCAGCTAAAGCCGGGTCCTTCGTACCTGATACCAACCCAACGAAGGGAGTAAATTACACGCGAGAGATTTTGCGCTCCGAACCAAAGCCTCTCACTCTCTCGGCGTCTCTCTGTATAATATATTTTGGTAAAATAGTCTCGGAGGCGTCGTACCGGTATCCGAGTTGTTGCGCGAAGTAGAGAGCACACAAACTCCGAGGTCCGATATCTCGGGGGAGAAAAAGAGACGCGAGAGTTCGCTCTCGAGAACGCGGCGCCTTTTCCCTCCACCTACGCCTCCCTCGACTCCGCCAGAGAGCGCTATAACTTTGCCTTCCTCGCGGACTGTACCCCCTTGTTCCTGCCCCAACCCCGACGCCCCCCGCCGCCGAGTTGTCCCGTTGCCCGCCGGAGGAAGGAGCTTCGGCATTCCACACTGGTCATTTTATTTTAGCGCCACCGTGAATCCCACGAGACTCTCCCGTCTTCCATCCTTCTTTGACCCTCGACACTGTATATGCCCCAATCGTATATATCGCACTCCCTCCGGTGAGGGCTCGACCAGCGTCCGGATTCCGGACGATTCTCGCAGGGGATATAACACACGGGACACAACCACGAGACTACTTCGGACGAGCGTTCTTAATCACCGTGTAGGATCGATTAAACTCAATGCGCTCGATGGAACGACATTTCAGCCACTCCCAACATTTTTCCAACTGCAGAATCTAATATTGTATTGTCAAAAAGATAAAAATAAAAAAAGCCAGAAAAATGTCAGCGAGAAGTATCAACTTCCTGTGCACGGAATGAAAATTTGGTCATTACAGCCGTAGCCGCAAAGCCGTAGTCACAATGATAAGCCACCTTAACGAGAACGTAAAGTTGTACCGCTGCTGTGTCTAACGAACCCTCGGACCGATAAATTTAACCGAGCAAGGAAAACAGATAATTTGTACGTACAAATTTTTGTAAATAAAGCGGAAAGTCTCTAATGCGATGATGCCGTTGATAAAAGAGAGTCTGCACCAGTGGGGGGGATGATTAATGGATGCTGAGTTATTATAATGATATTTTAATGCCTTCGCTTTGGGCGCATTAATTGCACGACGATTCTTGTCTCGCCGAATCTGCGGAAGGTATAACCGCGTTTAAATATATATATATATATATATATATATATATATATAGGTGGGCGCCCTCTAGCGGCGGTGGTGATAAGCGTGTGTGCGTCCAGCACGAGGCACGATTGCGGCCGGCGCGGCGGCGCGATATAGGCGCTGCGCACACGAGCAGGTACCGGGTTGATGCTGGTGGGCAAAGGTACGTGGGAACTCTGGTCCAGCGTCACGAACTGCGGCACGGTCTCACAGTTATAATACAGTGTACACAGTGCTATACAGATATATTAACTATACATTATTATGTACGTATCTCATGTATACCGCAGTGCGCTTTCGTGTAAAACGAGACCGGGGCTCTCTCGCGTGCAACGACTCCGCGTTTCTGCTCATTGCCCTCGTCAGCGACGGGAGAGAGAGAGGGTTCGAATTCTCAGCCATTTATTAAATGGTTGTACACGAGCCTGACTGTACACACGACGCCCGGTTCGTGCTATCCTGTCCGCGTACGTGACACGAATCTCGATACACTTCGATCGAAATTCACCCTTCCGATATAATTGAAGCGAGAACATAATTTGAGCTTCGCGCAGGCAAAAGATTTTTTTTACAGACTCTCGTTTTACTACGAAAATAAATATGTAAACATGCTTTTTTATTATGGTAAATGTTGCATTGAAATAAAAAATTTAATAAAACACTTGTTGGATGAATTAACTCTGAATAATTGGCAAACATCTGCTCTCGTGTAACTATTCCCGAGCGACTTGATATAAACGATGAGCCTCAAGTGCCGGTGGTTGTAATGAAAATTGTTTAACCTTCGCATACGCAAAACATTTTTTCCAGAGTCTCGTCTTACAACGATAAGAAAAAAATGTTTGTAATGCTCAATTTTTCATTGAAATAAAAAATAAAATAAACACACTAGCTGGACAAATTAATTCGGAACAAATGGCAAACATCTGCTCTCGTATAACTATTCCCGAGCGACTTGATGTAACGGATGAGCCACAAGTGCCGGAGGTTGTAGTGACAATAATTTAACCTTCGCGTTGGCAAATTTTTCCAAACACTCGTCTTACTACAAAAAACCATTATAAAATGCATCTTGTTAATGGTAAACTTTTCATTTAAATAAAAATAAAATAAAAACACTTGCTGGACGAATTAACCCGGAATAAATGGCAAAGATCTGCTCTCGAATGGCTATTCCCGAGCGACTTGATATGATCGATGAGCCACAAGTGCCGGTGATTGTAGTGGAAATAATTTAACCTTGGCGTGGGCCAATCACTTTTTTCAGATCCTCGTCTTACGACGAAAAAAAATATATGAAAACCCAGAAAGAAAAGCGTGCCGTGACAACTGGCATGCTGTGCCGGCACAATGCAGATGTGTGTGTCCGCAGGTGACGATATTGTGACGGCACGGCATTTTGATACCAGAAGGTGCTTGCACGGTTCCAGTTGTGGAGCTTCGCATCGAGACAGTGGCGCTTCCCATGCAGTATTGAGGCAGTACTGGCGGCTTCCGTGCTTAACACGCTATCCTGTCACAAGATCGTCACCTGCGAACACACATATCTGCATTGTGCCGGCACGGCGTGCGTTCCTGTGCTAGTACAGAATAGACTCCGTGTCGTCAGTTTTCTACCTGGGAATACATTTTTTTATGGTAAATTTTTCATTGAAATACAAAATAAAATTAAAACACTTGCCAGACTTGCTGGACGAATAAACTCCGCATAATTGGCAAATATCTTCTCTCGTACAACTATTCCCAAGCGACTTAATATACACGATTAGCCACAAGTGTCGATGGGTATAATGACAATAACTTAACCCTTGCGTAAGCAAAATATTTTTTCCAGACTCTCGTCTTAAGACAAGAAAAAAAATCGAAAAATACATATTTTTAATGGTAAACTTTTCATTGAAATCAAAAATAAGAAACACTTGCCGAACGTATGCACTCCGAATAATTGGCAAACATCTGCTCTCGTGTAACTATTCCCGAGAGACTTGACACAATCGATCAGCCACAAGTGCCGGTACTTACAATGAAAATAATTTAACCTTCGCGTACACAAAACATTTTTTCCAGACTCGTCTTGCGACGAACAAAAAATCTAAAAATACATTTTTCTAATGGTAAATTTTTCATTTAAATAAAAAAAAGATAAAAACACTTGTCGGCCGAATGAACTCCGAATAATTGGCAAACATCTGCTCTCGTATAACTATTCCCGAGAGACTAGATATAATCGATTAGCCACAAGTGTCGATGATTATAATGACAATAACTTAACCCTCGCGTAGGCAAAATATTTTTTCCAGACTCTCGTCTTAAGACGAGAAAAAAATCGAAAAATGCATATTTTTAATGGTAAATTTTTCATTGAAATAAAAAATAAGAAACACTTGCCGGACATATGAACTCCGAATAATTGGCAAACATCTGCTCTCGTATAACTATTCCCGAGAGACTTGATATAATCGATTAGCCACAAGTGCCGGTGGTTAACCGGCCGGGCGGTAGGCACTTGGTATCACAAGTGGTTGACACTCTGCGGGCAGGAGAGTTTCTCGTCGAGCTGTTGCGAGCGGCGAGACCCGGACTCGAGACGATGAAGAAGAAGAAGAGGAAGAAGTAGACGTATAGGGCACGAGGAACACATAGTGGTGGTAAGTGAGTGAGTTCATTCGGTTCGATAAGATACAGCCGGGAGAGTCGAAATTGAATCAGGGGATAGACCACATCCTCCAGGGACTCGAGCAGGCAATCCTTTGAGAGAGATATCGCCAGTATGGTCGGCGAAGAAGGCTGGCAGGGAAGGATCGAAGATATATACTATACAGAGACCTAGCTGGGGGAAGTACGACGAGCTGCGAAAAGAAGACCGGAAGAAGTCAAGAGTGCCGAGGAGCCGGGGGGGGGGGGCAGGCAGGTGGAATTAAGAGATTCTTGTATCCAGCGAACCGAACAAGATACAAGTGAAAAGTGTGTTCGAGTCGAGAGAGGGAGAGAGAAGCCCCGCGAGGGCTCATTGAGCCTCTCCGACGTTCATTGAAAAGTATTTGGCCCTCGGCCAGGACGCTTTTAGATGTCCCGGACCAGCCAATCGGCAACTCCGGTGCTTGGAGCAAAAAAAATATCACGAGACGAGAAGTCTTTCCATCTCTCTTGAGGTTGTCGAAGGGCAATTATTCTGCCATGAGTACCGTGATATTTCGCTCTTCTCGTTTGTGTCGATATCTTCTTTTCTGTTTCTCATTTTTAACATTTTTTTTATGTTGCTTCGTTGCGATGAGAGTTCTTCAATTGACTTTTTACCCTTTCGCGCAGGGTACACACTGTACTATACTTTAGTGCCTATCTACTTATCTCACTGCCACAGAGATAAAGGGAGGAAGAGCTCAACGATTTACACGCCAGTCCAACCTCCGGCAAACTCTTCTCCGCTGTACGAGAGTCTCGCACCCACTCCGTCTCTCTCTCTCTCTCTCTCTCGTAATCTTGTTTCCCCCACGGATTTTACCTCGCGGTTGTGCGATTAAAGTTTCTTTCTCGGCTCTCGGCGAAGTCGGACTCTTTATATGCGTTTCTGCTCTGTGTATATACAAGATGAAACAGCCGCGGGCGTGGCTTTCGGCAATGTTCGAATTAAAAAAAATATATATCGTTCGGAAGTCAAAGGCGAACCCGCACTTGTTTGAGGCCACTTCAAGAGAAATGAGAGAAAAAAAAATCGAGTTTTTCTTATCGAAAAAAAATAAAAATCTTTTGTAAATTCGGAAAGTTCATTTAGTAACGATAAATTCGTGACAATAAAAATATTTTTTTTTTTAATCGAGAAAAATAGAAACGGTCGAACGCAAGGTATCGACATGATGGAATAAGTGTTCGGTGACACGTCCATGCGTGCCGGCAATCTATACTGCAAGAGAGTGGATGTAGAAGGCCGAGGGTTATAAGGCACAGAGGAAGGGAGCGAGCCGGGAAGAAGTAAAGTCGGTTTCGCACGTGTCGTTGCCGAGGTAACTCGCCCCACGACTCTCCGTCTGTCACAGTTGCCGCCTGCCTGCTGTGTTGCGTTCCGCGAGGTCTCCTACCTACATACAGCTCTCGCCGCGGGCGATCTATTTTCGCGTTTGCGGAAAGCGCACTTCCTCTTATTCCTCAACGACGAGTCGAATGGCAACACGCTACTTGTAGATCTATATCTGTTTTATCCAGCATAACTCCCCCTCTTGTACCGACCCGAATTGTCTTTCAATCTTTCCTATATTTCCTATATTTCCGCAATAAAAAATAATCAAATCAACTATAATAAAAAAAAGTTTAACAAAAAAATACGAATTGATCTTGATTCTTAACTGTAACACGAGTATATTTCCAGATGGAAAAAAGAAAACAACCTCGCCAATTATTTCAATGAACTGTAAACAGCTGCCTATTTTCGCGTTCACAGAAAGCGCACTTCTTATTCCTCGAGAATGAGTCGAGTGGGAACATGCTACTTGTAGATATATATCTGTTTAATCCAACATAAGTTCCCCTCCTATACCGTTCCGAATTGTTTTTCAATCTTTCCTATATGTCCCATTTTCCTATATTTACACAATCAAAAAAATGAAATAAACTATAATAAAAAAAAAATTTAACACAAAATTAAGAAACATTGACGTTAAATTATTATTCAATTATTATTCAATTATTCGTTTATTATTCAATGTACCAGACCGGGTGTTACGTAATGCGCAGACGACAGTGTTTCATGAGGAGCTTTACTGAACGAATAGTGCAACGAACTCGACGATAGCGCGCTTAGTAAATACAGGGAACGGATATTCCGCACTTGGGCTCGCGGAGCAGTCATTCAACGCTTTTGTGATGTTAGCCAAGAGTAACATTTCAATGTATGAGAAGTCGGTCGACGGGAGGGTCAGTTCCCATGCTCCTGTCCATTTTATAACCTACTTAATTATACGTCCATATTTATTGTAACTAGTTTCAAATCATATACGTCCAGAAATCAAAAGAGAATACATGTGATAACACACTAAGTTGCAAACTTTTTCTGAATTTACTATAGTGTTTTTATCTGTAAAAAACCAATCCATCAATAAATTATCAATCAATCAATCAATCTTGATGCTTGTCTATAACACTGGTATATTTCCCGATGGGAAAAATAAAACAACATCGTCATTTATTTCACTCAACTATAAACAGCTACCTATTTTCACGTTTGCGGAAAGCGCATTTCCTCTTATTCCTCGACAATGAGTCGAATGGCAAAATTCTATACTTGCAGATCTATATCTGCTTTAATCAGCGCAACTCCCCCTTGTGTACCGTTCCGAATTGTTTCTCAATCGTTCCTATATTTCCTATATTCCTACGATCAATCCAATAAATGAACAATAATAAGACTGAAAAAAGAGAACAATTGATCTCGATTCTCAACTATAACACGGTTATATTTCCAGATGGAAAAAATAAAACAACCTCGTCATTTATTTGAACCAACTATAAACAGCTTAATCACGTCGTCGTTCCCTCCTCGATAGTGTAACGACGTATTCTCGGTATCGCCGAGAGGATCGGCTGTGAAAAAAAATAATAAAAAAAATAAGTGTCCCGAGAAGAGAAGAAAAGCGGCCAGACTGGGATGACGAGGGGGTATTGAGTAGTGAGTTCGTCGGCGTTCGATCGTTCGCGGTCGCCTCGGCGAGGAGCGAGCGATCGAGTGAGCCGGGTCTCGTGCAACACGATACCAACGCACCGTTTCCAGTGGTGCTCTGCACTTATCGCCCCGGCTGCTCTCTCTCTCTCACTCGGTAGACGCAACTTTCATGAATGAGTAACAAGCGAATAGTTGCGAGTTCGCACTGCGACGCGGCCGGTTACATGCCTCCGAACACGGCGATAACACGAAACCGCCGCGACTCAGTATGCACGAGAGCCGAGAAGACATAAACACAAATTGAATTTTAACTACAAAGAAAAAAGAGAAAGAAAAGAAAATTAGCTTTGCGAAAATCGTCCGTCGAACGTGCGTCCGCAACTTCGGAACACGCGAGCCGAAAAAAATGCCTCGCTACCTTGACTGTTATGTTGCACATATAAATCCGTCGCGATTCGCCGATATCAAACAGTCGATGCATATTCACGATAGAATTTTGTATCGGTTAGTTCGAAGCGCGTGGTTACACTCGAACGATGAATATAAAGATTCGTGGTTTACGGTTGCGTGTCGATGCGCGAGGCGTGCGCGTCGATTGCAGAGGACGAACAGAGAGTGACCGCGCGGAAGTTTGTGTAGAGAAAACGAGACGCATCGATGTGTACATAGGAACCGGTGGAATCAGTCGGGGACACGATTCTCCGGGGTTCGAACGAAGGGGGGGGGGTTGTCTATACGCAGAATATAACCGCTCGTGTGCCTACAGCATAGAGTCGATGCCGCTATAACGCGCAGTTTAGCGACGAACGCACGATTAATCACGATTGATACGTATACACGAGTCCGAGGGCTGTGAAAACATGTTTTTTATTTTTCACTTTTTTTTTTTTTGTTCTCTCGCACCGGCAGAGCGCACATTGACCACGCACGTATAAACGCACAGGTGGAGGGGGCGTCGAAGTTATACCAAATTAAACGCCCGGGTGATAAAGCCAGTAGGTCGAATAAACGAACGAGCAGGATAAAAATAACTTTGAATAAAAAATAAAAGAGGAAAAAAATTCGAGGGAGATTTTTTTTTTTCAGTTTGTGATTAATTACGAGAGAATGGAAAGAGTGCAGGCGTGCCAACGAATTTGGATCGCGACCGCTGGAGAATAGATTTCCGACTAAACTTTTTTTTATTCCGCGACTCGTAATAAAAATAAAGGGGATTGAATAGCGGGGAGAGGATGTTAATGCGATTCCTCCGCGAAATCGTATTACACCGAGTGGCACGATAAATTGCGTCACTTTTTGTACTTTGGCAAGAATTTTTCCACGGGCAGTGAGGCGACGCGTCTCGCGTCCTTCCGTCTGCTACATGTTCTCCGGGCCATTCGGGCTCCGAAGCTTTAACCTACTTTTTCCGAATGCCAAGTGCTGCGCTTGGAAATTGGGTTCGCGACGTTTCTGGGATTGGCATAGGGGGAGATTTCTGGAACGATTTTCTCGACTGCTGTGACAACTATATACACACAGACACGTTATGTCCCGACTCTGAGTCTGATTAATCTATTGGCGTCCACTCTGAGGATGAGTCGTAAAAGATCTTCGAGATTTTTTTTTCCCCCCCTTCGATCCTCGTGTAAATAGCAGGGTCGATGTGGCCTGCGGGACTCGCTCGTTCATCCGGGGACTCGGCGGCTCGAGAGTCCCTGGATGAGCGAGGAGGCAGGATCGAGCGGCTCTCCTCCCCTTGAGCCCTCTTATCGTCCTCGACGGTAGAGACCGGGCGAGGCTTCGGCGTCCTCTCTTAGAGACACACTCGAAACCGTTCTCGACGACGAGAAGAGAGCACCGCGGCAGCACGCGACCGACCAACGAGACCATACGACACTCTAAACTCATTCTTTATCCTCCGGATCCTCTTTCTTTACTCCTGACTCTCTCTCTCTGTGTACTCTCGAGAGTCGCCCGGAGCATCATCGACGGAGCTCGGAGAGTCGAGTGCACCCGATGCCGGTGACCAGAGGGCTTTGAATTCGAGCTTGGCGAACTTTTTTTTGCCCTCCCGTAATGGAGGCAGAATTATAAAGTAAGAAAGAGCCGTGGACGTAAAATGAAAGTTAGTCTGCACTACTATCATTATTAATTTCAATGAATTTAGACCTCAGAATAAATTTGGTTATTTTCTTAACAACCGTTCTCGATACTCCCTATAATAATAATTACTATTCATTATTATTATTAATTATAATATTATATTTTTATTTCATTTTATTTTATTTGTGTAGAAAGAACCTTTTACAGAAAATGTACAGTAGTGAGTGGGAGTGAGGTATTGCAATGCTAGTCACGGTAATGTAATCAAGAACGTAGAGTAATATTGATGGTAATAATAATAATAATAAGAATACTAATAGGAATTCTTTTAAATTTACATCTGTTTATAGTTTGCTAATTTTGTTTCCGTTTTTAATAATATTGGGAACTTTCGTTCGAATGTTATTGATTATTATAATTTTTGTAATACATACTGTTGTCTCTAATGCATCTTTATTATTATATAAAATGAGAAACCCGCCAATAAATTAAGTGATAATATTAATAAATTATAATAAGTATATAAATTATTATTTTCACTGAATATAAAACTTCGAATCTAACAACCCGTCCTCATAGGAAATGAAATAAGATTTCATATCGCGCGGGGACGATTGACTATTCTCCAGCTGGGAAGCGTCGGCGTCGGCCTGCCGACGTATATTCCACATTTCGCTCCCACACCCCGCGCGACTTATTTATTTCGCAATCATCGTGGACTCGTGGCGGTACGTGCGGGCCGCGCGCAGGTGCGCAACTAGCCCGGTTCGTACACGGTGTTCTGGACACCTGCGACACACACAACCTGCCAACGTCGCAGCGAAACTCCTGTTGCCTCCGCTGCAGTGCGTCCGCTGCATGGCCGATTGCTACTTCTCTTTTCGTAGTCCACCGACACCCCGGCTCGCAAGTATCTAATCGTGTATCGACTGACGATCGTGCATTTTTTTCCCTGTTCTCTTTTCATCACCTCGGTTTGTTCAGCCACTCGCCGGACGGTTTTAACGTACCGAGAATAAGACGAGGAAAAAAAAACACGCTCGGCTCTATGAAAATCTGTGCGAACGTGGGCGACGTTGTTTCGCGTAATCGGTGCGAACAAGCGGGTAGGGGGGGGAGGGCGAACGAGAGGAAAATAGGTGCAGAGACGCAGATGCGAGGGAAGAATTTCTATGACCGTTGGTTAGAGGGCGATGAGGCTGATCGAGATTCCACGCACGATATAGAGTCTCTCCCGCGTAGGCGTTTCGTTCCGGATTCCTCCTTAGCCTCGAGCCTCTTCTCCTCTCCTTCGTCTCGCTTCCATCTCCCGAGAACCTCAGCCTCATTCCTTCGCCACTCCTGTAGCTCGTTCTCGGTTTTTTTTATTTATTTTTTTCCCTCGTTCTATTATTTTTCTTCTTATTCTTATTCCACCTCGTGTTCTATAATACTGCAAGCGTCGCTGCGACGGGATGTATAGAAGCCGGCTCGCGCGCCTTCGCGAGAGCGTCACGCTCGACCCTGAACATCTCCGCTCGTCCCGCAAGGGTTGCCAGCGCTCCGCCGGAGTCCGATGGAATATTAACCGTAGACGTTGCGCTTCTCGCGCCGGAGCACGTAGCGCTACGAGCGTTAAACACCGAGCTTAATATTCGCATGTTCAACATTTATAATCGCAACTATCGTCGATAAGAATTACGCACAAGAGAGATCGTGCGATGCGCAATAGAAACGGTATCGTCGATAAAGCGTGTCCGAACCGCAGCTTGCGAAACGCCCGTCGAAGAAGGCAGATGGGAGATCCCGACTCGAATAAATAAATGAATAAATAAAGGAGGTACGGAGAAGACGAAGAAGTGGCGGAGGCGTGACGCAACTGTCCGAGAATTCTCGGACCCAACGCGAACGTGCGTAATTAAGACGGCATCGAAGCGCGATCGATCAATGGATTACACTCCAGCATTTACTGACCAAGCTCGTTATATTAATTCGACGAAATGGGCTAATCGATGGTTTTTCTCGTGGGAGGAAAAGTAAATAAAGAATCTAATACCGACCGCCTCGAGAGACGAGAAATAATGCAGCGTAGGACGGCGACGGTGTAGTTCTTGATCGATCCTTGGGTAATGAGTAGTCATCAACGACGCGGTTGGTTGTATGTAAATTGAAACGAGTTCGTTAGCAGATGGGAAATCGGCGTCGGTCGACGGTTCAATTGACTCGGTCATCCCGGGAATTGCGTAATTGCTTCGGTAATTATTGTACGCGATACCCCACTCGCTAAATATTGGTCTCGCATGGACGAAATCGTTAATTACTTCGCGAACTAAAGTCTGCATTCGATTTTTTTTTTTTTACTGGACGCATTTGCGGTACGTGGGACTTACAGGCAAGATTTCCAGTACTGCATGAGCGTGTACACGATGTTCGAGGATATACATATTCGCGGACCGCGAATACCGCGTGTTGAAGAGAAACCGAACCGCACACACACGCATATATATGTATATGTAAACATATATACATACATGTATACATCTATATAGTATGGGAATGCTCGGCCAGGCCCAGTCGAAGTTCGCATTGTGCGGACGTGGCCATATACGGCTTCGAGTATGCTCGGAGGAAGGAGCGAGCGAAGGAGCCAGGAGCAGCCAGTAACCGCATCTTCCTTCGTTCCCGGCGTGGTCCTCGTTCCGCCGACACACGCTCGCACGGACACACCGAGAACTCGCGGAGAAGAGGAACGTCGTACGAACTCGTTCGCGAAGAGAGGAACGAACCCACTCGGCCAGCGGGGCCACCTCCGCCGATTCTCTCCTCTTCCTCCTCGGTCCCACAAACACAAACTCGAGGGGGGAGCCCAGGAACGCGAGAGAGCAGCGGTGTATAATGTACGAAACTGGTAGGCGGACTCGCAGTCGACTCTCGCGCCCGTTGCAACGAACCTTCTCCTGCCACCCTGTTCTTTGCTCCTCTGGCTCTCGATCTCACCTGACTCACCTGCGTTCCATCGCAGGCCGCATACTTGCACTTCTTTCGCTTCTACCCTTCTCTTAATCTTATTTTTTTTATTTGTGCATTGCTTTTTTTTCTTACAAATTCCCTTTCTCATTCCTTATGCTCGCGATTCTCTTCACTTCTGTTTCTGCGTTCTTCCTCGCTCTATTTCGTCGGGTTCGGAGAGAGCCTTTTTTTTTTTTGTCATTCTTTCATGCTCGACGAGCGGTACGAAGCTTTGCCGAGTACCGAGAAACAGAACATATCGCTTGCCAGCTTTTTCGATTATACAATAGTCAAAGAATGTTACATCATATGTGAGCAACGAGAGCACGACATACCACGAATATTCACCGAGGGAGAGAGAGGGATTACATATACTTGTGGTTGTATTATGATACATACGATATTTGTGTCGGAGCAATTTTTCCTTTGGCTCTGCGTCAATGCGGAAGTTCTCGTCGTTCTCGTTTCGATGTTTATGTGTGTGTGTACAGACATGCCGAACGACGCTCGTGTATGGGTAAAATGGTACACGGGAAGCCAAGCTTTTTCAGTCTCTCTTTTTTCACCCTGTCCCGTTTTTCCACCGGCGAAGAGAGAGAAAAGAGTAACAAGTGCGGGGGACGAAAAAAAAAGCTTACGGATAAAAGCCACCGGCAAGGCCGCATGAAAAGCATTTCCTCACTCCCACGAACAGCGAGAAAAACTCGCGGCCAGCCCCTCGAGCTAACTAAAAGCCATTACGCTCTGGAGATCCTCGGTTGTACGTTTTGTGCACGGGGATGTTAACGGTAAGCATCCAAACAATATTTTTTCTTTTTTTTTTCCTCCTTCCGTCCTCATTATTTCCTTACCCGTAAACAAATCGGAATATCGCACAATAGTTCGTGCCGCGCGCAAGTGCCTTTAAAATTATTATTATTATTTTTTCTATCGTAATCGAAAGCGAAGCTAGGGGGATGGGCGAAAATTGTTCGAGGAGCGGTTGCACTGCTAAGCGATGTTTTGGTGGAGCGTGCGGACCCGCCGTTCCAGGAAAATCTAAAGGTCAACCGGCGGTGGCAAACAGCTCGTCCGCTCGGTAGCACCTCGGCCGAGCCCGAAACACGCGAAACGGGGAAGAGGCAACGAGCGGAGCGTAAACGTTATCGAATACCTCGTTTACCGAACGTCCCGTAGATATACACCCCGACACACGTTTGCGCAAATTGCGGTCATGTAGCTTTAGCTAATGGGTTAGTTCGTGGCTATTTATCGAACGAAAACAAGTTTATAAAAAAAAGAAAAAAATAAAGTACGGAATGAAACTCGACAATAAAGATTGTGGAAACTTTCGCGCACGGACTTGCGTTTACTTCTTTTTTCGAGCGGATTTTGTCGACAGATAGATATGAGAATTTGATCGCTCTCGAGCTTCGTGACTAACCTATATAATAGATCGAAGACGTTTGCGATGCCTCTGTAACGGTACTGACGATGCGTCCTCGGTACTGACGATGATGTTTTCATTTTCGATCCCTCGCATCTCCTTGGAACGATCGACGTATCGAAAATCTCTTTGGTCGATGTTTTTTTTTTCCAACACGGGACGAAAACTTTTCGCGAACTTTCGTGAGCCGTTAACCGGACAAGGAGGTGCGACTGCGCTTCACGGTAGTTTTTTTCGAACATGGCGTCTCCTCGAATCAATTGGTGTGTAAAAAATCCCTTCGGTCGATCTTTTTTTTTACACGAAACGAAAACTTATCGCGAACTTTCGTGAACGAGCAATGTTTATCGAGTCGGTAACCGACGAGGAAATGCGACTACGGTCAACGGTACTTTTTTTATAAATCTTAACCACCCGTTTACGAAGTTTCGCTTTGTCACCACTTCACCTATGTTGTGTTTTCGGCTACACGAGCGACGCTTCAGTGCTTTTTGAGAAGTTACGGGAGGGGGAGCGGTGCAACTCTGCTGGTGAGAATTGACCAATGATAATCGGCATATCGTCTCACAATGCGCATACTTGATGCGCGCACGCGATACAGACATTAGTCTGCCTAACGAGAAAAAGTCTGAACAGCAGGTGTCGATTCACTCCGACGAAGGATCCGAAGTTCAGACGCGATTGCGAGTATCTCGGTAGTAAAAATTCTTCTTTTCTCACGAAGCAGAAACGATAGACATATAGAGGAAGCGTGGGCGCCGGTTATCTTCGCCGACAGATGAAATTTATTTGTAGAGCCACTTTGTCGAAAAACATCGCGACAGACCGGAACGTGGTGACCGTGAATCCAGAAGCTCCTCTGCGTGGGGGCAAGTCAGCGATTAGTCGCGAGCGTCGCTCTCGAGCAACGACGTTCTCTCTCCCAATTTTGATAATCTCAACATTTACAAAACTTGCGATCTCTCCTGCGTGTTTTAATAGAAAAAAATGCGAAGGTCTTCGATTCGGAACAGATGGAGAAGCAAAAATGTTTCTTTTTGTTCCTGATTGAAAATTCGTAGATATATCGAAGAGTCAAGCGGCGAAAGGGGCGGAGGAGAGGGGGACGGTGGGTGGAGTGGACCAATCGCGAAGGTTCCATCACGAGAAGGCCATTATCGACCGTAAACACCGAACGACAAAATGCGATCTCTTGTGTTCCGACTTTCGGCCAAGTTATGCATTTTGCAAGTAAATTCGTGACTTCTTTTAGCGACAATTCGATTCCCCTCGCATCGAAGTAGTGATAGACGGTAAAATAGGAAT
Source organism: Ichneumoninae sp. B BG-2022a (assembly GCA_030522725.1). NCBI lineage: Eukaryota > Metazoa > Arthropoda > Insecta > Hymenoptera > Ichneumonidae > Ichneumoninae sp. B BG-2022a. Next base: position 26,285 of record JAPYZD010000768.1, read on the forward strand.
CGGGACTCGTTAATTTATACAGATAACTTCGATTTTCGAGAAAAAACCGTTACGCGAACGCCAAATTTCCGGGAATCAATTATCGCCGCCTATTCGGGACATCCACCGTTGCTAGGCCACCCCCACTCTCAAACACCATTTGCATTGCGCGTTTTCACAAAGACGTGGTCGCAGGTCGGTGACTAGTAAAAAAACATTTCGTTCGATAGACTTGCTGCAAATCGCCGATTAGTGGTGAGCGTCGTTCTCAAACAACGACGTACTCTCTCTCCGAATTTTGTTTTTCTCAACATTTAGAAAACTTGCGAGGTCTAGCGCTTGTTTTAGTAGCAAAAAAAATTAATTACTCTCGATTCAGAATGTCGAAAGAAGTAACGGAAAATTTGGGAACTCGCGTCTTATTGTGATAACTGCACATTATACTTTTTTTTACTTTGTTGCCGAAAATTCGCAGATATTTCGGCGGGTCGGGAGGAGGAGACGAGGGTGAGGGGAAGTGGACGAATCGCGAATGTTCCATCGGGACGAGGCCATTATCGACCGCAAACTTCGACCGACATGGCTCGATCGCGTGTGCTCCGCCTCTTAACCGGATTACGCATTTTGCAAGTAAATTCGTGATTTCTCTTAGCGAAAATTCTATTCCCCTGGCATCGAAGTAGCGATGGACTGGCAAATAGGAGTCGGTACTCGTAAATTAATACAGTTCACTTCGATTTTCATGAAACACGGTTACGCGAACGCCAGTTTTCCGGGAATTAAAAATGGCCGCCAGTTCGAAAAATCCGGCGTTGCTAGGCAACCCACACTCTCAAAAGCCGTTTGCATTATTCACTTCGTGAGGCACAAAGACGCGGTCGCAGTTCGGTGACTAGAACATAAATATTTCAATCATCCATCGCATTAATAACGACGTAAACTCCGTGTTCCCCAAGCGTTTTTTTTTGTTATGATTTCCCGTTCGATTTTATGTTAATAATTGTGTGAAACGCGCCAGTAACTTCGTGAGTGAAGTGCGGACATGAGACGATCGCCCAATCGGGATTCGACCGTTTTTGTTGTTTAATTTCGTGTAAATAGACTATATAGAGTATAGAGTTTTGGTAAATAAAAAGTGAAAAAATATTACGATCGATTTCGCACTAAATAATTGGGTGAAGTGCATCCGGTCGAAAATTATGCCCTGTACTCGTACATGTGAGTTCACCTCTGTGTTTCCGTCTACAAAACCAATAAATATTTCGATCATTTCAACTCGAATCGCTCGTACCCCTCGATTTTGCAGCAAAATGTTTTAAACAATGTTTACAATAAAATGTCGCACAATAAAAATATTTTTTTCAGAACCGTTCTTATTTGGATTACGCGCATCATTAGATCATCGTTTCAGTTCCAGTGGTGTTCGAGTCTATCGCCTGATCGATTGCAATCATCGCCGTGAGCCAAGTCGTCCGCCGTTTATCGCAACGTTCGGTAAGTGGCTGTAAAACTAATTTCTTTACGAGCGCAATACGCGCGGCTGGTGAGTAAAAAAATGCAACACATAGCATCACAATTCCAACTTGTTCGAGCATACGCTCTAGATCGATTTTGTACAAGATTTTTTCTACCCATCTCGAGTCGCTTTCGACCCTCACTATTTATCGGTAGACAAAAAAATAGAAAGACAAATCTCCCAAAACATATTTGTTTTCCTTAATTGATCCATTAAACGCAATATACATATATATGTATGAATATATCAAATTTTTAAAAAGGACGTTGAACGTGCGCACGTATATGAGCGATACACGTATTTGCTTCCTCCCGTGCGTTACTCTAAAAGAAGATATGAATAATGATCCGTGAGGCAGCAGGAATGGTTACGAGTCTAATTTTAGAGGACAGGGGTGACGTATGGATACCGCCGTTAATCGCAACACTCTGTAAGTACCTTTAAACTAATTTCTGTACAAGCCCAGACTACGCGGCACACATAGCACCACATTTCCAACGTGTTTGAGTATACTCTCTTGACAGATTTTCGTCCAAGATTTTTTGCACCCATTCCGCGTCGTTTTACACCTCCGGTATTTCTCAGCAGACAAAAAGAAGACAAAAAAGATCACGAAAGAAATTTGTTTCCCTTTAGGATAGATTGATCGCGATATATATACATATATATATCAGGTTTTTAAAAAGGACGTTGAACGTGCGCACCTC